>JAQFXL010001828.1:0-10355 GCA_034693445.1 Edwardzetes edwardsi
TAAGGACCAGAATAATAACTAGATTTGAATTTTGATTCCATTAATTATTTTTGTTTTAATTTATTTCATATTTTATTGAATAAAGTATTAGGATTTTAACATTGAAAGCATAAGCAAACCAACCATTTCTCTCGGTTTGTTCATTTTATCAGGATATATCCCCCCAATAATAATGAAAATTGAAATGAAATCTATTTGATCTTGATCAATATAAACAGTTTAAATTAAAATTCTATAACAGAATCACAGATTTCTTTGGGTTTGACTTTTGCTAAAAGCCGTAGTTTTTGTGTAATAAATGTCAGACAATGTTTGTAAACAACTATTATTTCCTTTCTGTCATTGATTTCATTCTTTTAATAATTGAATTAAATTAATGAATGGATTAAAATGTCAATAAATATATGCTCTGAAGAACTCTTTAAAAGTGGTCTCATATGCATAGAGTGCTCGCAATTGTCTGCAGACAACCATTCGGTTAATAATCTATTTTCAAATGACATTCATTTGAGACGATTGGGATTCAGGTATTCATTGAATCCAATCATTTATTTTTACGAATAATATATTTTCACCGAAAGGACGGAACACTTCATTCGACCGCCGATTGAAATCACTTTTAACTCGAAATTCAAATTCGATTTAAAACAGTTGGAAATCGGACTCAAACTTAACGATAATAAGACCGAAAGTTTTGAAATCTATTCTTCAAACGATTCAAAGAACTATCAGTTGATTACAAAACAATTCAATTGTCGTAAAAACGATTCGGTTTATGTCAGAAACGTGTGTTTTCGGCCGAATTCGACTTTGAGTTCTTTACAAACATCAAGTCATTCATTGACTCCCTCTCCAGAAGTATTGGATATAAAATGTTTTAAAAACTGTTTTCAAATCAATTCAATTAGAATCAAGATTTTGTGGGCAACTAATTCTTCGATTCCATGCCTCGGGTATTGAATTCAATATCAATTTCACTGAATTTTCATTTTCTTTCTGAACAGTTATTTGAAAATTTTTGGTCAACCCGTCAGACAAACAGATAAACAAATTTTGGACAAAATTCTGGACTTGTTTTCAACGAATTTGACTAAAAATATCTCAAAAACCTTCAGTTTTTACAATTCAAGTGATGATAACAATACTCAGAATGAGACCAAATTAGGTGATAATCAGATGAAAAGAAAATTGGATTCAATTAGCGGTGAAAATATTGATGAGATTCCAGAAGAGTTCATCGATAAGATTACCAATGAAATAATGATTGATCCGATTCTTCTGCCTTCCGGTCATTCAGTCGACAGAACAACTTTAGATAAGTATTTGTCTGAAGAATCTAAATGGTGTCGAACGCCATCTGATCCCTTCACGCAATTGCTGTTCACATCTGAACGACAGCCAAAACCCAATAATATTCTTCGTCAACGAATAGATGAGTTCTTAAGTCAAATATGTGGACAAACATCAGATGAAAGACTCGATTCTTCAAACAAACGGCGAGTCGTTGGCTATAATTACGCGAATAATACAAATAAATTGATTTCAAGTAAACTTTTGTCTTCAAATCAAACTTCTTCGAGAAGTTCTTGTGATAAACAACTATTAAAAGCAAATGAATTATGTGTTGAATGTGAAGAAAATCATTCAAATAATGAATTAATGATTATTTATAAACTCATTTGTAATCATTTGATTTGTAGGACAAAACTGATTGAAAAATTGGACAAAAATGTTAATACATTTGAGTGTAAAGAATGCAAATGTGAGACACCGACCGATCAAATCATTAAATTAAACAGAATTTGATGTTATATTCAATTAATTTATTTTATAATTTATAGGTTTTAAGAGTTTGTCTAAAATCTAATCTAATCTAAAGTTATGAGACTTTTATTTGACTTCTTTTCAAATTTATATTTTTATATTAATTTCATTCAAAACGGGTTTCAATTATTGCGATCAAAAACAAAAGAAAAAGTATTTGAATCATAATTATTAAAATCTGGAATTTCGCCAAAATAGGCAAATAATGGAGTATTAAAATGGGCTTGATCATTTTAAAATAGGAATAAAGGGAAAAATAATTTTTTTAATTATAATTCGGGACAAAAACAAATGTGAAAATGTTTGTCAAAATGTGGAAATAAAAGGGAAAGTAATTTAATTTTAATTAAGATTTCTATAAATAAAACTCATGAGTGAGTGTCAGTCGAAGCCAGCCGTCAACCGATCCAAAGTCTGTTTCAGACAACAGGTCTGCAAATTAGGTCAAATTGTGACGTAATTGGTGTGAAAAAGTGGGCCAATGATTGTGTGTCGAACTGCAAACTCCGCCCAATTATTACTCATTTATTTTGATCGCCATTTGTTGCCATTCGTTGGCATTTGTCTGAAGACGTGACCCATTGATGGACCCATTATTGCGGTGATGGCCGCCAACGAACTGTCTCTTCTAAACGATCCGAACATCACTTATTCGTTGACTGGAAGTGAGACCATTAGAAGACATTATCAGTCATTGATTCGCAAATATGAAACTCTGAAAGAAGAAAACGAAACCCTCCGAAAGAGATACTCCGATTTAGTCGGATCTCATGGCGACTATGTCTCCAAACTCGAGATGGCTCAGGAGGAGAGCTTCAGACAAAGGAAAAGCTTTGAAGAGTGCATCCAAGAGCGCAATGTAGCCATTCATGAGAGGAATGGACTCAAACAACAGTGCACTGCAGCCATCAGGCAGTGGGATAAAGCCCTCCGAGAGAACAATGAGCTTAAGGAGGAGTTAGCGAAAGTCAAACAGCACAGGGATGAGGCCATGAAAGAGATCAATCAAGCGATGGCCGTACGCATCAAAGCCACCAAAGATATGGCCAGACTTACCGAAGAACGTAATGAAGCCCTTCAGGAGTACACAATAATTATGTCTGAAAGAGATTCTGTTCATAAAGAGATTGAAAAACTACAGGAAGAACAACAGGTCCTCCAGAAGAGGAATAAACAGTTGGAGAACGAAAAGAAAGTGTTGGCCGAAGAAACGGAAAGTCTTAAACGAGAGATATCTTCGGCGCTCTTCGATAGGGATCGAGTGCTCAAAGTTTGCAATGATTTGAGAGAGAAATACGGCGATTATGTGACCGGAATCAACGACGAGGCCACGAGTCCCACTTCACCTCAATCCCGCTCAGGGCATAACTTTTGGGGCTCGTCGTCATCGGGTGTGTCCAGTTCTTGGGCTCATATGATGTCGAAGAGCACTAATATGGTATTGTCTGCCGCTTCGAGCAATAGTTCGGTGTCGACGTTCAGTCACCCGCACAACAAACTGTGCAGTAACTCCCGTCTGGACAACATTGACCAAGCTAACTCAGAGATAGAAGCCCTTCGCAAACAAATGGAACGCCTCCAAACCGATTTAGGGGAAGCACAACAAGAGGTCGAAGTATGCAAAAGGCGTAGAGACTGGGCTTTCAGTGAAAGAGACAAAATAGTTCTCGAGAGGGAAAGTATCCGGTATTCAAATGAGTTATTCTTTTGCTTTTCATCGATTCTAACCCTTCTCTCGATTTACAGAACTCTTTGCGATAAACTCAGGCGTGAAAGAGATCGAGCGGTCAGTGATTTGGCCGAAGCTCTTAGAGAATCAGATGATATCAAACGTCAGAAGAATGAGACCTCAAAAGAACTCAAAGAACTGAAAGAGAAAATCGAAGGAATGAAAGGCGATTCCAGAGTCAAGACTCAGACACAGAATCCTCAATTGGGAACCAATAACAGCAGCAGAGATTCTGCCATCGAAGCAGATCTTCAGGAGTTTGAGATCGAGACAAAGGATATTCAATTGAAGAGAGAGCACAAGTCTAGTGAATGGGGCTTCAGATTGGGTTCTGACGACAAAACTCTGTTTGTCGAGAATGTCAACAAAGACAGTGTCGCCGACGGAAAGCTCAAAATCAACGATATTTTGGTTAAAGTTAACGAAACGCCAATCAATAAGGACCTGAAGATCGCACAGGAATTGCTTAAAAGAAATGATTTGCTAATCGTTTTGACGGTTCAAAGGAAAAGAGTGACTCGTTTTGTACAAACCATTAATATAACTGTGAATAAGGGACAGGAACATGGGTTGGTCTTAGAACAGGGCTATTACGTCAGTGGTATTAGTGCCGGCTCTGTGGCCGCCAAAGAGGGCAATATTGCTGTTGGCGACAGAGTGCTGTCCATTAATGACAAACCCATTGAAGAGAAGTCTTCGTACGACGTCTTGCAGTTATTGGAGTCGACGCCGAATATTGTTTTGCAAATAATGAAAAACAACTCTAATGTCTGTTCGCAATCGAATAGCAGTTCTTCGATTGTCAACACTTCCAAATCGAGCTCAGAGTCAACTGATTCTAAATGTTCTACTCATAGGGAAAGACAGCGTAAAATGGTTTCGTGCTGTTCACAAACAGAGAACATTCTTTCTCAGCCAACAACGAGACCACCCGTGCCTTCCGACTACGTAACCCTTTCCCGAACGACTGGCGAACGAAACTCAGCGATCAATTCGACAAATAAAACATTGATCTCTTCGTTCTCTAACTCATCGACGTCTTCCTCACCCAAACATGAAGTACAACCTCTGGTCCCACAAACGCCGACTCTTTTGGATAAGGCTTATAATAAGCTGATCGGTGACCGCAAGTTCTTCGGGGATCGCAAACAAAACTCAAAACCCAAACAAACTCAAGGCTTTTGTGAGGACGAGACCAAGACTTTGGCCGAATTGGACAAAGTCTTAGACAAGTATTCCAACGGAAAGACTTATGAAAAGAACTCCAAATATACCAAATTTGGAAAGAGTTCTAAAAAAGAAAAGAACGGGGGTACTTGGCCTAAATACAGAGGCCATCCACCCGTCCCTTCGCTTCAGAACTACACAAATGTTAACGCAGTGACGACTTTGCATCCAATCAAACGTAAAGAACGAAAATCTTTGGGTATTTTCACCAATACTTTCATTAAATCGGAAAAATCTGATAAAACGACGTCAGGTTTGGGACAGACATCAATACCCAAACCAGAAGAGGAAAAAACTTGCGATAATAGTATTAAAGAGGAGCGGATGACACCCTCTAGTTTTCTCATTTTCGAACCGGCTTCAGAGGCAGCGCTCATCGACTACGAACGCAACTCAAAGCGTAACTCAACCCTATCCTCCCGTCCCCCAGCTTTGCAATCATTACCGATGACATCAAATATGAATCAAAAGGCAATCTATGCGTCGACTACTCAACCATATAATGGCAATAAAAGCGATACACTCGACCTCAAGATCTACCGTCCAATGAAAACAATGGCGAACTCATCACTGGACTACTCTGTAGTCTCCGCCCAATCGAAAGACAAAAATGTTTTGGATTACTATAAACACAGAACTAATTCGAAACAAATGAGACCCCATTCAGTACATGACGTTCTCTCGGATGTCACCCAACCCTCTCTATCACTGGCTGGCGATCATTCATCTTATGGCTCATTTCACGCATCCAGTGCTTCCTCTCCTCCTCCGAATGCAGCGCCAATCCCTCCAATTCGAAATTCGGCAGCCTTTCCATACTATGGACTGAACCCTCAATCAGCTCTTCTTCACGTTCATCACAATCATTTTGGGCAGAACTCGCATCTGAGCCGTGGCTCCAGTCAGCCACCAGTGCGTCACTCAACCAATTCACCGCTCATTTCTCCTTATATTTCCCGAAGTGGTGACTCCCTTCTGAGCGCTAATGAAAATCAGGCGCATTCACATGACTTATCCCATTCGCGGTCCGTCAGTGCATATCAGGGAGGGGTCAGACCCTATACTGTGAAAGACAATCTGGTCAACAGATACAGTATTACTCCGTCTCCTTCACCATCACAATACAGCAGTGGACTGTTCGGAGGTCCATCCCCTTCACACAGTATGGATATCATGACAACCGCTTCCGGGGCCCACTTCCATAACATAAATCAAGTGAGTGCTGACACCTCTCCCATAGACTCGTATTTCATTTGAGAATTTAATGAGAATTTTTTTACGGCTCTTTTGTATTCATATTTCAAATACTTTTTGACCCGAAATGACTTAAATTTATTTGAAACCCAAATATAATGGTTTTGATAACCAGTTTCGCAATATTTAGACAAAAGTTATGTCTTTAAGACTCAAACAAACGTATATTTAATGCTCTTATTTAAGGCACAAAACATTTAATTTAAGTCTCAAATAACAGACTTTATATTCATTTAATTGAGTCGATTAACACAAAAAACATTTAACGGCTGAGTGTTTATGGAGTGGACTCATAAGAGTTAACGACTTCAGTATTGCGCAAACCGTCTGTGAGGCTCTCAACACAAAACCCGTTGAACTTCTCGGACAAACTCTCAATTAATTATCAATAATTGTGTGAACAGACGAAAGCTCTTCATATCTGTCTTTCTAATGTATTCCATATTAATAGTGATTCAAATGAGGACTGACTGTTTGTGCCGAATCTGCTTAACATAATAGGACTGAATTCTCACAATATGTTCTGAGAGTTCAGTTATTTCTTTGCATTAAATCTGTTCCGGAATTGAGTTGTGAAGAGTTGTGAAGAGTTGTCTGATTTATTATATTTATTGATGTTTCAGACAAAACGAATGGTTGCGCCCCAACACAGTCATCAGCATCAGAACCATTTACATCACTCAAGTATTAATAGCAATAACAGTGTCTACAGAAGTGATGACAACAATTTGGGAATTCCATCATTTGATGGTTTGTCGACATTTCCTAAGCGTAATAATCAACGCTTTAGAGTTCCATCGAATCCAAGCGTCACTTCTAAGTCTTCGGGAGGAAAACTCTCCACCAGTTCTATAGACAAGGCTTCGTCATCTATGCTGTCAGATAGAGGAAGTCCTATGCCCTGTGCTTATCACGTCCAATGGTTGACTCCTCGCAGCGGTAAATCATCTGATGGCGAACGCGTCGCTAAACCGGGTATTCCTTCGTTTTGTTATTATTCACTCATTTTCTATAATTTTAATTTAAATCCATTTCAGGTGACGTTCGAAACATTATTATTGAAAGGAGTTCCGCGCCATCGATGGGCATCAATATCCACCCGTGCGCTTTAGGCGGTATTTTTGTTAGTAATGTCACTGAAAACAGTTTGGCAGCACAGGCGGGCCTCTTAGTAGGCGACCAGTTGTTAGAGGTCTGCGGAATAAATATGAGGAATGCCACTTACACTTTGGCCGCCAATGTGTTGCGTCAGTGCGGGGACAACATAACAATGTTAGTGCAGTACTTACCCGACAAATTCAATCCCGACGATGACAACGAATCAGACGGCGCTGAAGCTGATGATGACGACGATATGGTAGATGCAGATGAAGACGACACCGCCGCCAATGACTCAACTTCAACATCAAGTCCTCAGTCGTCTCCTATCGAACACAAGTCACTTATAGTCAGAGCCGACACTAATAGCACTAACATCGAGGAAAACATTCCGAGTTCTGCCACTTCTACTCTGACGCGTTCAAAGGCCGCCTCAAGAAGTGCATCGAATGCCAGCCGTAATACTGAGAAAACTCTCACCGATTACTCGATACGGGAGAGACAGTCGTCTTTCAAACAATCGTCGACCGGTTGTGAACCCAGACGTATAATCATCAAAAAGACGACATCAAATCTGGGAATCAGTCTTTTCGGTGGTAATGCGGTTGGAATTTTCATTCATTCTGTTCGCGACGACTCATTGGCCAACGGTCCCAATGGTCTCAAACCTGGGGATCAGATTCTTGAGGTATTTATTGGTTTTGATTGTATTTATTGATTAAATGATTGAATGTCTGTTCAGTACAATGGCGTCAAACTTCGAAACGCAACGGCAGAGGAGGCGGCCATAGAGTTGGCCAAACCGGCGGAAACAGTGACTCTTGTGGCGCAATACAATATGGAGAGTCAGTCATATTCTCTATATTTCTCTGAATTTATATCAAATTAATTGAATTTATTTGTAAATAGGATTTAAAGAGATTCAGGACCAGCACACCGGCGACTCCTTCTATATTAGAGCAGCTTTTGATCGGCCCTCAGTTGACGGGTCGCTCGCATTCAGAAAGGATGACATTTTGTTTGTCGACAATACTATGTTTAATGGAGTTCCAGGCCTTTGGAGGGCATGGCTTGTAGACCAGGAGGGACAGAAAGTCAAGTGTGGGGTCATTCCCAGCAAATATAAGGTCGAAGAAGAACTACTTATGAAGAGATCGTTGACTGATAGCACCGGTGATAGCAGTTCAAGAGCTGCCACTTCGGCGCGAAGAAGTTTTTTCAGAAGACGTAAAAACAATCACCAAAGAAGTAGTTCTCGTGAGAGCACCAAAGAGTTGGCCAGTTTTTCGGACGTATCCATCAATAGCTTCAGCGAATCGGGCGCTATAACTACCGAAACCGACTACAACTGCCAACTCCTGCCCACCACTTATATACGCGTTGAAAGACTTAGCTATAAAACTACCCGTCCTGTGATAATCATCGGTCCTCTTCAAGAAGTGCTGTCAATCAAACTCGAACAGGACTTCCAGCAGACTTTTAAACGGTGTGTACCGGAGATAATGAAAGGATCGCAACAAATGATGGAACGATGGCTTCAAGACCTTAAGTTAGTTGACTACCGGCGTGACTACAGGGGTTCGCAGGGCTCACACTTTGAGTGCATTACCGTCTCCGCCGTTAAAGAAATCTGTGATAAGGTTTGCAAATATTTTACATTTAATTGAATACAAATGATTTAAACGTATGTCTGAATCGGACAGAATCTTCACGCCCTCCTCGAAGTGAGTCCAACTTCTGTGGAACGTCTGAATAAATGTCAGATATATCCGGTTGTCGTCTATTTGAAGTTCAAATCAACGAAACAAATAAAGTATTTATTATTTATAATTGTATTGAAAATTGATTGATTGGTTGTGCGAATAGGGAGATAAAAGACCACCGCTATCCCAATGAGAAGTTGACCACAAAGGCAGCCAAAGAGATGTACGAACACTCTCTCAAAATCGAAAGCGAATACAAGCATCTGATTAATGGTTTGTTTTTTATTAAATTCATTTGAAAGCATTTATTAATAATTTTTTTCTGTTTAGTTGTTATTCCGGGCTCTAACCTGTCGTATATGTGCACTCAGGTTAAGACGTGTGTGGAAGAGGAACAAAACAAAGCCCTTTGGGTCTAATCAATGAGTTTTATGTTAAATGTTTTACTATTTATACCGATTAACGATTTGATTAATTGTTGTTTTTATTATACATTTGAATAATTTTATTATTATATACTTTAATGAATCAATTGATTGAAAGATTGTTTTGAATTGTGAAGGAATTCACTCTTTTTGATTGATTTTTCCTTTTTTTGAAATCTTTTGAGATATTGTTTTATTCATTAAATTTTATTATAAATCAATTTTATTGAAATAAATGATAAATTCGTTAATAATTTTGAATACTTTTTGTCTAAACATTCATTTTCTCAATCAATTGATTGACTTTTTGGGTGATTTCAGTGAAAGTCCTGATATCTGCAGATTTGTGGTGAAATTCGTGACCCAAACCCTTTCAGAAGTGATTTCGATATTTTTCATCTCAATGTTCTCGAAAAGTGATTCCGGAATTCCCGACATTCGAACCGAATATTTAGATTCCGCTCTGATGTCATGGAATTTGATATTACGAAACACTGGTGTCCGCTCTGAGAAGTGTTGACCCTTTCTATTACTGCCATAATATATAACAATAGGATACTGTTTGATACCAGTCATTGATATATTGCTGTACCGAATGTCTTCTACAACCCCTCCTCTTCCTCTCTCCGATTTAAGAAATAGCCCGCGTTTTGTTCCATTGAATGAACAGTCCCTTACCGTTATATTTCTAACTCCACCGGATTGTTCGCTACCGATGGCTAAACCCCCTCCTCTCAACATTTTACAGTTACTTATGACCACATTTTCTGTGGGACGACCGATGCGTCTGCCCTGAAGGTCACGTCCAGACTTGATGGCAATGTTATCATCGCCGACATCTATTTCAACATTTGAAATGAAGACATCTTTACAAGAATCGGGATCTATTCCATCAGTATTTCCCATTGTACTAGGAGCTTCAATTTTAACACCTCTTATAATTATATTTTCAGAAAACACGGGATTTATGTTCCAAAACGGACTGTTCCTTACAGTTATGTCTTCAATGAGAATATTCTTCGTATCAAACAGTTGTATGAAAGGGGGTCTCAGAAAACCCATATTAATGCGCGACATATCATCTCTTTCAGATGC
>JAQFXL010001829.1:0-10355 GCA_034693445.1 Edwardzetes edwardsi
AATGTTAATAATGTTTTGTTATTCATATTAATGTTATTTCAGTTAAAATATTTGTTTTTTCGAAACAAAAAACAATTAATTGAATGATTGAAAAATGCTTTCATTTCATGTTTTTATTTGATTAGAAAATCATTTGAATCGTTAATCTGATTAAATAATATCCGAAGTGAAACAAAATAAGACTTATTCTGTCGTTTAATTACTTTTTATTTCGTCTCAAAAGGCTTTTATACTCAAAGTTAAAAACTTTTTATTTAACTCTCATTTGAAAAACATAAACAAATTAAATAAATTCACATAAGATTTCGTGGGATTTGCTTTTCGTAAAACTTAATTCTGTGCCAAAACAAAAACTAAATACAAATAAAATTCAAATGTTTTTGAAATTTAATTCCTTCTCATTTGAAACATTCAGATGAAGTGATCGGACAAAACATTCATTATTTTTCGCATTCAATCATTGCTTTCATTAGTAGTCTTATATCAGGAATTCATTCAATTTATTCCTAATTAAAGATAAAAATAATTCAATTAATTTGAATGTTTGTCTCATTATTATTATTATTATTATTCTTGTTCTCCATATTAAAAGTTTTTTCAACTTTTTTGTTATGAATTCTTATTCTCATTACATGAATATTTATACCCTGGATATGTATGCACGACAGTTGAATAACATTAATGTTTAGTCACTTTTTTCTGAAAATATTCTCATTTTTGCCCAGAATCTAAAGGAAAAGAAAGCGACAGATTTTGTGAAAATATTCAAATATAACTCACATTTTTGTTCAGTTATTTGTCATTTCTCTTGATTTTAATGATTTGATATTTAGTGACATAAGCCTTAACTCCAAGAGTATTCTAATTTGTTAAACCTATGACTCAAGTTTAAGGAGTAACTTAAGTTTGAGAAAAAATTGTTTAAATTTTTGAAATATTATCAAAATTAGCCAAAAGTTGTTTGAAATTCATCGTTGAATTATTGGCAAAAACCAATATTTACAGACTTTTGCTTTGATTTTCAGTTAATCTCATGTTTTGAGACAAAATTGAGTTTCAAATACATGAAAATAAAGATAATTATCGACTGAATGTGGACAGTCATTAGGCACCGGTCAGTGACTGACATTTGGACAAAAGAGCCGAACTATTATGAGTGCAATAAAATCGTATACAAATGTTATGTCTATAAAATGAGCTTTTTATTAGAAACAGTCCAATCTATGCTAGAGCAGAGCGAAAAAAATAAATGTGCTTTCGTTAAAAGCCTTATCCCCTTTCAGACACTATTCTCTTTGAGTTCTGTTATTCATTTGTGTTCCCTTTTTTGTGAGCGGTCTTCTCTGTCCAGACCTTGAAGGTATTGGAAACCATTGACTCAAACCTAAGAGACATTGAATGAAAAAATGGGTCCGTTTTTAAGGGTTGTGTTCGTTATTATTTTCTGAGAAACGGTTAAATGTTTTGCGAATGCATTGCAATGTAATGAATCAAAAGTGGACCAAAAAGTTGATCCAAAAGAGAATTGAGGCGAACAAGTGGTCGTCTGGAGAGGGGTCCAAAGGACCGAAAGTGTTGCCATACCTTTATGTCTGTAAAACCTGTGAGAAAATCTTCGATAACAGTCTCGTAACAAAAGGCTCTGACTCTGACATAAATATTTTTCTCACTTCTCTCCCTCTCCCTCTCCTATCTTTTCATTTATGCAAATGTAATGCTATTTTTATTGCCTGAACTCTCATCTAATACTTGTATAACTGTATTGTCTGACTCTCCCATCACTGCATTAACAATAGTCTAACTGTATTTCCATCAAACGTTCTTAAGAACTAATGTGGAAAACCCTAACT
This sequence comes from Edwardzetes edwardsi, assembly GCA_034693445.1. Lineage (NCBI taxonomy): Eukaryota > Metazoa > Arthropoda > Arachnida > Sarcoptiformes > Ceratozetidae > Edwardzetes > Edwardzetes edwardsi. The sequence goes on from JAQFXL010001829.1 coordinate 1,851, forward strand.
CTTCCTATCTTTAGTCAAATTAATGTAAACCAAAATTCTTATACAACGATATTTGGAAACAAAGTGAATATTCAAACGAGTATTCAAATGAAACAATTTTGGTGTCGACTCAGAATTGATTTATACATGTTTTGCATGCAATCTATTTAAATGAGGTTTTTGTCAATAGATTTCAATTTTTCTAATATAAATATTACGCGAATTATATCTTTGAGTTTAATCGACATAAGACTGGAAGCAGTCTATTATCTGTTCATATAATAAATGGCATTAAAAACAATTTATTCGCTCAGAGCTGTGTCTGTAATCTATCATTGATTTAGGTTTGAGTTAAGAATGAAATTGAATTACTGTTTGCTCTAAAAATGTCAACTTTTATTACAAACCACTTCTCCGGAGAATTGAGGAATAATTTGTTTAAAACAAAATGTTATTATTTTCTCTCATATTGTTTATTGATTTGTTTGATATTTTTCTCAATATCTTTCACTTTTGCTTTGCAAACATAATTATTAATTACATTGATATTTGCGTAAAGTTTTATTAAAAGAAACGCATTTTTATTACTTCTATCTTCCAGTCAGAGAACGGATGATTCAATTTTTGTGCTTTAGATTTAGTTTGACTCAACTCAGAGAAACTAAAACTACTGCAGATTCAGTGAAATCTTAATGAAAACGATGATGATATCAATTATTTATTAAGGAGTTACCACTTATTGCCTAATATAAAGTCATGATTTTCATCCCATTTTCAATTGAGATAACATTTTGATCGCAATAACGGTTTGCCTTAAATCGAAATAAATGCAAAATATTTTCTTCACTTTTCAATCGTTTCCGTATATTAGCCATTGCTTGGAGAGAGAGAGAGAGAGAGAGAGAGAGAGAGAGAGAGAGAGAGAGAGAGAGAGAGAGAGAGAGACGTTGATAGAGAAAAAACTTGGAAAACAAGTCTAGTACTAATGGTGGGCCAGATTTGGGGGTTGGCTCACAAGTGAATACCATATTTTGCCAATGCTTTAGCGTTTGCCAGCCTTAGTGTTAGTAGCGTTCGGGACATCGACCTGTTCTCTGACAGAGTCTGTTCTCTCTCTTATGTTATTCACTCATTTCATATAATATGCGCCGAAATTTCAGGTGAAAAAAATGTATTTGTGTTGACTTTTCTCAATACGATTTCGATGTGCCTTTCGATGTGATACCTGTGCCTTAATATCACTCTCTATTCTACAAATACATTGAGATTTGAATTTTTGTTTGTTTTTTTCGACACAACTTTTTTCTACTTTTGGAGAAAAGATATTCTCGAGAAATAAGTTTAAATTTTATCGCTTTTTAATTAAAAGTTTGTTTTGTTTTCAAATATGAAGAGATTTATAAAATTGAAAATTCACTGAAAAGTTATTTTTGATCGAAAACTTTAGAACTGTTTGTGAAAATAAACCCCATTTTTGATGGGATTTTATTTACTTTATGTCAAACTCTTCTTTAATTTGAAGACTTAATTGTGTTTTGAAAAACCATTTGAAAAGACGATTGAATTTTTCATTTTTTGATCAAAAATATAAATTCAATAATTAATCGAAATATTGGTTCAAACTTGTGATTCATGTCCACAAACCGATCAACGTTTTACGTTATAAAGACTTTGATCGATGGATGTCTTCAAACTGGATGACGGTTCGTGTGGAGTCCTCCCACCCGTCACAAGTTCCACGTCTTCGCCGGACAGTGGAGTCAAATTAGGCGCAGAAATATTTGACAACGACTTTTCGCTGTCTTTCTACGACCCAATTAAGAAAGAATATGACGAAAAGCCGTGCATTTATGACCCGAACACAGTTCCCGACGCGGTCTATACGGCCAAAGAGTATGGTACGTTACCGCCTTATCCGGGCACTGAGTCTCAGGCTCTTATTACACCATTAAATCGTAACCCTATGAATGGGTCGCCGCCCGCTTTGGCCACTTCACCGCCCTTGGTTACCAGTAATGCTATTCAAGCAGGGTCTGCCACTGCCCGTACCAATGGACAGACACCTGTGACTGTCATATACGAGACAGCTGTGAAAAGAGAGATCGCGGAAAGTTCTTCGCAACCGTATAAGACCGGCAAATGTAGAAACAAAAACTCAAACAATAATATAACTCAAGGTATTCATCGATTTCATTATCTTTTTAATTTTAAGCCATTTTCTCTTTAATCTCAAATGAGATTTATTTTATTGCCTTTAAATTGATTTTTGCGGACATATCGACCAAATATGTCTCAACTTATCTCAAATTTAGACAAATTATTGACAGTATTTCTAGTTTTGATCATTCCTTTAGAGAAATATATAATTTATTTAAAGTAAAGACGATTTCCGAAAAAATGAAAATAAAATGTTTAAAAGATTGAAAATTTTGTGACATTTCCTTATATCTGATCCAAAAGCGAAGTAATCACTAAAATATTTATAAAATATCTGTAAATTGAAAATTAGACAAAAAATGAGATTATTTGTTATAAAAAGCAAATTGAAAATCGAAAAAAATGGTTGGATTTGTGTCAAGTTCATGGTTGTGATGAGCGTTATATTCAATGTTAGTCATAGACATATCGCAATGTGGAGGAACACCACAAGAGTTTTGTTACCTCTCAATGTCAACGACCTATGAGAGAGAGGTTCGCTTCCGCAGGTCATTAAACTCTCACATTTCAAGTGAAGGTACATCGATCTCAGAGAAGAGCTCCAAAACTCAAAACACTATCTACTGGACCTTTATTTGCCAGAAATTCATATATTCTTCTTATTCTGTTCCCTAACAAACCTAACAAACCTTTCATTCACTCAATTTATATTAAAATCATTATTTTTTATTCCTTTCAAACTTTTGACACATTAAATATGGTTTTGGAGATTCCTTTAAGAAGACCCTCTCCTCTAATGATAACATTTATGAATTGCAAAACTCTTTGCTATTGATTTTAATTTAGTCACCAAACGATTAATTGAGAAATGAGTTACCCTTAGAGTAAAAAAGCATTTTTGAATTCAAGTTAAACGGGAATAAACAGAATGTATGTGCGATCGGTGTATGTATTGCTTCACAATAAAAGCAATAAAAGATTTTCAATGTTTTTCTTTCGCTGCTCTTTAAGACTAATCATTGATATTAACTTAAATTATGATCCATTTGTTTGCCTTTCACTCAAAAAGTTATCGACAAAACCTTTTTAATTCTAGTTTTGAAATTATAATTAAAGACAATTCGACAATATGTTGGATCTTGTAACTGATAAACAAGATATTATATTTCCTAATTTGATGATTATTTGTCGAAATTGGATCTTGTATTTAGTTTTTGGTTTAGGTTTTTGGTTATAATTTCTTTTGTCTTTCTTCTGACTCATTAAACGAACAAAAGATTTCAAATTACAGTAATTTTTTGATTGCAATCATATTTTGTGCGATAATTCGTTTTTTTTGAAATCCTTATTCAAAACACATTTGTCGAGAGATTAGTGACTAAAATAATAAATCATTTGCGAGGATTTGACTGCTTTTTGCATTTCACTGACTCTTGTTTTTGTGTTGTTTTATCACTTTTTGTTATTTATTCTTTAAATGTGCTCTTCGTTTGAGAAAAAGGATTAAGACTTCAGTAGAATTTGAAAAATACAAACTTTAAGTTTTAAGAACTATTTTTTAAAAAACAATAATTCATATCTTGGTTTCAAATGTTTATGTTTAAGACTTATGTGATTTTATTTCACAAAACTTGTTAATAGTTTGTTATAATTTCAAAGTCAAAACATTTTTTGCTTTAGAAATAATACTTGAATTTTGATGGGTTTAAACAATAATCAGACGGAAATTCAATTCATTTGCTATGTTCCTCTTGACTACACTACTGTACAAGAGTATAAAAGATTAAAATTGAATGAATTACTTGATTATATTGAGAACCTTTTTAACATATAATTGATGTCATTCTTGACGCGGTTTAATAAAGATAACGAAATCAAAGATCAATTCAATTGATTAAAAGTGTAGGTAATTAATGTGGGGTAATGTGGGGCGCAAACCAGCACAATGATTGTTTAACTTGTTGTCTATGAGAGCAATTTTTTTTCAGCCCAGTACGCGCTTAGTTATGCTTGAGTATGTTTGAACAAGCGAAGGAGTTTTCCTTGAAATTATGGTGGAGGAGGAAAATAGCCGGGTTAAGTCCAGTTTAAATATCGTTATCTTGGCTAAGTTTAGCCGAAATTGTCCTAAATTCAGTTAAATTCCAATACATTCTTGGTGGGAATCTGCTTCCGATCGTACGAAAATCATGTTTTGACCAGCCTTCTTTCTCTAACCCTGGAATAAATTATGATTTTATGAAAATTCCTGTTTTCTTTTACTATCAATAGTTATATATTTTTGGGGATAATTTCAGTTTTCTTTGATAAATAAATGTTTAGTTTCTCTGAAATCAAAGACGAATTCAATTAAATTCTGAAATAAATACTTTGAAAGAAACGGAGAAATATTGCGATCAAAAGATATCAAATTCAAATCAGATAACATTCAAATAAATAGCAATTGATTTGTTTTCTTAGTGTTTTTTGCGTAAATAATACAATTTTTTAAATAGTTTTTTTTGTGTAAATTGCGAATATTTTCCCACATTTTTGTTAAGAAGTAAAAAATTATACGATTTTTAAGTAAATATTTGTGAAATTAGTGGCAAATCTATCGCTGAATTGAAAGCGTTTTGATTCAAAGTTCGTTGCCGTCAAACAGTTTTAAGTGAGAGTTCGTTCACACAAATGGTTTAGTTCTGAGAGTATTACCCAATAGCTCATACCTGTGCCTCTCATACACATACCGGTGTTTAATAGCTGTTCCACTGCTGCCTATCTGTTCTGTGTTACCGGTCTATGACTCAACAGAATCGTAAAAATACAGCAAATATGTGATCGTCAGCCAGTTTTTTGCCATTAGTTTACACCCATTGATAATGACAATGAAAATTGCAATAAATGATAAAACAGTACATCTCTTGCCATTAATTTGACTCTTGCATACCTTTTTGATTACAATTACCAACAGTTAGATTCATTAAATGTCTTCTCTTACTTCTGTTAAAACAAATCAATTATTTCAAATTCAGACTCAAATTACTTCTATTATTTAATAGCTTTTTGTTTTACACAATAATTATAAATTTGCTAAATTAGCTAGCCACTCTTTTCTATTTTTAAACTGGTTGCTTCAAGTTAAATTACAAATTAAATACTTATATTATCATTAAATTTGGTGATCTGTCTGATCCTTATCTAAAGACTGAAATTTTCAATGATATTGTTGCATGATATTTGCATCAAAGGAAATCGTCTAAGAAGTTGTCAGCGATTTAGACGTTATATAGCAGCTATCGTTCCGTCAAATAACAAAAATTTCATAAAAACTTCATTAAGAACTATGTTAAATACTAAAAGTTAAAGTAGTCAGGAGACTGCAAGCTCTTTGACTTTAGGGAGGGGTCAGGGGTAGTTTTTCACCAAATATGGTGAAAGAATATAGTGGTCGTTTTTTGGCCAAATTCAGTTTGAATGACATTTTGTCCAAAATGACAGAATAAAATTGCCGCTTCGCTCGGCTGCATTTTGTAATGGACGGGGTCCAATCAAAGAGTTGAAAATCATCGAGGGGGGTTTTCTGAAAATTTCGAGTCGATGAGTGGGGGTTGAGCTGACTCCTGGTTGAGACCAGTGATGGCTAGTCCGCCAAAAGTATCAGATTTTCAGAAATTGTTTATATTTATTTGTTGTCTTTCAATCTTCAATCTTAAACTATACTTGCTCTTACAACTTTTGTAACTTTAATAATTTTGAAAAATTGCTTGAAATAAGTATAAACATATAAATATTTGACTCGCCCTTTAAGTCGAAGAGTTTGGGCTACCCCGGTTCATAAAATTTGAATTTTTGTCTGGATAATAATTGAAGGGCATTGGAGAGCATTTGAAATATAAGTAAACAAATCAATTGCTTTCACGTATAGAAATCCTCTCAAACGTATCATTCGTCCAATTCATGGTATAGTGTGTGTATATAGTGTATAGTTGTTGAGGTCATTGAACTTTCAAAAGTTGTTTCAGTGGTAAAACATTGACCCCAACCAAAGTCGAAGCAGCCATAGGCTATATAGCAAAATAATAAACTTGTGTTTAAAACTTATAAATTATAAGAATCTATTCAATGTTATTCACAAATTATAATTTAAGTAAACTTTTAATTTCTATTAATGAGAATAATTTTTTCTTCTATTGATTCGAGAATTACCACGGATTTTGTTTGTGTCGCAAACACTCCAATGTAGTCTCAAATTGATTTTTACCGATTATTTTCAATGTCTGTCATGTAATTCAATGACAAAAACAAAAACTTGTTTTCACTTTCGCTTCATATAGAACTCGAATACTGATTACTAATCAGTGATTAGTTATTATTGCAAAAAATAAACTGAATGTCATATTCTTAGATGTGCTTGGGTTCCATTTTACTCACTCCCTGAACCACCCCACCCAGATTTTTTGGCCAATTTTTTAGAAAAATATCCCCTGATTCACTCTGAAATCGAAGAGCTTGCAAGAGCAAGAGATACCCTGGTATAAGCTGAGCAAGTTCAAAAAATTTTCAAATATACATATTCTACACATTGTTTAACATTTTAGTAATAAAATAAAAAGTCATAAATTTATTGAGATTTTCAAACAATTTTTTGGTTTAAAATAGTTTTTCGTAAAGGTTTTCAAATCAAAATCTCAAAGTTGACTTTTGTTGACTCAAATTTACTAGCTAATTGCTGGCATGTCCAGGTGAGGATAATGCCGAAAACCCCTTGATTAGTAATTATTTTGAAACCCTCTGATTTGTGAGTTTGGAGACCACCAAAACTGCTAACGAGTGAACCGAAACTAACCTCTGGAACTGGATTTGCGACAATTTAAACTAAGTTAAGCCGAATCAACAGGACTTGAACTGAATTTAGTGGCCATTTCTGCCACGACTTAGTCCGTAATATTATCCCCCTGACCCCTTGATTCTGGGGGTCGAAGATTTTGAGTATCCCTTATTATAGCATAATAGCTATAAACAACAAGTTCATTTTGAAGGTAAAATTTCAATTTTGCACTTCTATCACTCATTGTAATCAAATCTTTCTTTTGTTCACTAAAATATATTTGTTCTTGGAGCAATTGATGCGTTAAAGAAATTTTCAATTTCCTACTTTTGGGCGAAAGAAAAAAAGCGTAATTTTATTAAATAAAAGCCTGTTTTGTGAGACACGAAATGCAATTCACACATAATTTTGAAATTAAACGTATTTTTCATATTACGGAAGTATTTATCTTTGATTTACATGAATAATGAGTTCTAATACTTATAATTTCATTCATTTCATAATTATTAAAACGCTTTCATTTCATTTGAATGGAAATATATTTTTCTATTTTATTGTTAACTTTTACCCTATCTTTCAAAATAAGAGTCAATTTAACAGATCAGAGATAAAATGTAATAATTTCTTTCAGTGATCGCAGATTCCAACAGCAATACACCGACCAAATCATTTGTTCCCTGCAAAGTATGCGGCGATAAGGCATCTGGATATCATTACGGAGTCACAAGTTGTGAGGGTTGTAAGGTAAGTATCCCATAGATTTCTGTCTGGTTTTTACTCATTTGATCCTCAGATTTATTGAATCACTAATTTATTGGACAAAACAAAAAACAGCTCTAAATTTCCAAATAATTACTTCAAAATATTTGTCCCTTAAAACGATTGAAAACAGAAAATTAGGTTAACATTAGGACTGACTCTCGAAAACTTGAAACACTTTTAAATCACTTCCTTAAGAATTAATGTTAACTTTCGCTTTCAAATTACAAGTTTAAATAATTTTCGAATTGTGTATCACTTTCTACGATAAGCTCTCTTTAACAGTCTCTCTCTCTCTCTCTCTCTCTCTCTCTCTCTCTCTCTCTCTCTCTCTCTCTCTCTTTCCCTCCCTCTCCCTCCTTCCCATAATTTTAACCGGAATTGAATCAAATCGAGGCTTTTGGGTCAATTAGGGCCATATGATTGACTTCTTAGTCAACGAGGCCATGATACAAGTCCGTCTCTCTCTCTCTCTCTCTCTCTCTCTCTCTCTCTCTCTCTCCCTTTCTCTCTCTCTCCCTTTCTCTCTCTCTCTAATAATTCTTACCGGAATCAAATCAAATCTAGGCTTTTGGGACAATCAACGTCATAAGATTGGTTTCTTAATTAGCTAGGCCATGATAAAGCCAGGAATCAGCAAGCTTTTCGGCGACAGGAGATGGTTATGGTTAATTTTTTCAGGGGAGGGGGTAAGGGGGATTTCGGTAGACGGAAATAACGAGTGAAATTGCCACTTTTGGGAAAAAATTTAATATATTGTTCCGTCTCTCTCTCTCTCCCTCCCTCCCTCTCTCTCTCTC
>JAQFXL010001830.1:0-10353 GCA_034693445.1 Edwardzetes edwardsi
CAGACGCGAGAGAGAGAGAGAGAGAGAGAGAGAGAGAGAGAGAGAGAGAGAGAGAGAGAGAGAGAGAGAGAGAGAGAGCACATACAACGCTTTTTTATTCTTGTTCAGTATGTTTTTGGCGATTATAGAAAGGATGAGCAGCAAAAAGTTGTGCGGTTTTCCAAATATTAGATATGCTATCAATAAAGTTGTGCTCTATTTTTGGCCATTTCTATGAGTATTGACTTAAATCTCTTTTCTGTCGACAAAAAACTTATACTCTTTTCATCTCAATCTGTAATGCATTTCATTTTCACAGTCTTTCGATTTTTCGACTTATTTTCAGTGATAGGAATCGTTGAATGAAAAGACTTTTATCACATTAAATGGGATTTTGTTTTCTAAACTCAGTGCCCAACGAATCCCTTTTCATGAATATCAAATCAGCGCTCACTTTCAGCACTCACTTTATATCCAGCGCTCCGAATGAAGAATATTTGAGAAAGTATTTGACAAACTCTTCAAACTTTAGACAACTAGCCATTACTTGGGTCTGTCCTCTCAATCCCCGAATGAATATTTAAGAAACCAATCATTTCCGGTACTTTCTTTTTTGATTTGAATTGATTTCAATCAATTAAACAATCTAGGTCAACATTTCGAACCACATTCAAACCATTCTGAATAATTAAAAGCCAAGATAAATACAAAGTTCAAATTGCAATTTATTGCAATCGCATTATTGCAATTATTCAAGCATAACAAGGTTAAAACAACTTTGAGTTTGCATTAGTTTTACTTCAAAAGTCTAATATACCCTTTTAACATTTCTTACATAAAGCAAGGGTTTCTCGAGAGAAGTCAAACAAACTTAAAGCCTAAAATTACACCTTGCACATCTCTCAATTCTTTCTAAGTGGAGGTTTTCATAATGAAATTCAATTTTATTTCTAAATCGAAATCTGAATTCCTAGTTCATAAACTTAATGAACACTGAATTCATTAATCACTTATAGCTCTAATGGACTAAACATTCAAAACACATACAAAAGAAGGCTTTGATTTCAAAATTAAACATTGATTTTCTCAGTTATAAAATGCATTAAAAGAGCGATTCCAGCGTAAAAATCCAAAAAATAACATTAAGGTTACATCTAGGTTAAACCCAACTCTAATAATTGATCAGGGCCATAGATAAGTTGTCATTGATTTTTCTAATTCTATTCACTAGTTTTTTGCTGTTCTTCTTATCAAACGATGTCAACAGTGAATGAATCAGTAATTTTGTTATCATTAACTCTGTTTGCAAGTTAACTAAAGGACAGACATATCATAGGCAGTTCTGAGAGTAGAGCACAGAATGGCTTCTATTTATTCGCAAATCTGAAACAATTTACGACATGAGGCCTAAACTTCTGATCGTTTGGTTGCACTTATTTATACTGAATTGCAGTGAAGCGCACATTAAAGGCAAGAGATTCCTGAACAGGCCTTCCTCTAAATTAGTAGAATTAGGCGGAACACTGTCCCTTCATCAGTAAAAATAGGGCCCTATTATAGTAAGCAGCATTCATAATACCAGAGTCAATCAGTTCTGATAACTGTCCACTCCTTTCCTCTTATTATTGCTATTAATAATCAGTTTTTTCTTATTTTAGGTCCAATTAATGAAATCAATTTGAATCATAATTATCTCTGAAAATAATTAGACCTTTAATTCTAACCTTAATTACTTGGAAACCAATTTAGTGGAAACTATAAAAATGAGAACAATTCTGGGCTTTTATTGATTATATTTCATATAATATTCAAATTTCTGGAATTAATGAAATTTTCCGAAAATTTCTTAATTTTAGTGAAAATGATAATTCATTTTAATTAATAGTTTATTGAAGAAGAAGAGGAAGAAATAGGTCTTGAAATTCAAATAATTTTCTGTGAATTTAATGAAAACTTTCTCTCCATTCGTGCGAATGAATAAAATTTTGCTCTTTTTTATTGGTTTTAAGCAAAATATTTTTGAAAATTTCATACGAAAACTGAATTTGAATTTCAAAAATTATTGAAATTTTTCGGTCAAATTCTCAAAAATAAAAGCCGTAAACATGTTTTGAAATATGAATAAAGTGTTTAATATTTCAACTCATCCTAACAATCACTGAATAAAACTTTAATTAAAATTAATACTCTACTGGATTAGATTTTTCAGAGCAGCAAGGAATTTGTCAGAAATAAATAAATAACAAACAAATTCCAGTAGACTTTCGGAGAATAACAACAGAATTGTTTAGCACAGAATATCGGAATCCCAGATATGATTGATGTGTAATTTTGTACAACAAATTCTGATAAAAATCTCCAAGATAAGAGTTATACGTCTCATAAATTATATTAAGAATGAAAATGATTTTTCCATTTCTATATCTTCTGACACATTTTGCTTCGATCCCAAACTGATAGACAATATTTCTGCTGATGTTTTATAAGTTTTCTTAATAAAATTGAACAGAATAAGTGAGAGAGAGAGAGAGAGAGAGAGAGAGAGAGAGAGAGAGAGAGAGAGAGGAATAAATTCCATTTCTAAAGCGCTCAATATTTTATTTATCTCTCAATTTCTATCAAAGGAAAGTCTGTCTCATTCTGTCTCTTATCTCACAAATCATAAGAAATTTATCTCAGATTTTGCAACATTTGGGAACAATTTTCACTTTTCTATTTCTCTCTATATTCTGTCCGAAATATAAAGCCATCAAAATATTTTACACGCCAATAGATAGGCTTTCCATCGGTCCACCCTTTATGTCAGATCTAATATGTTTCAAAAGATTTGAAGTCGAAATTCATTTTCCGCTCTCTTTTACTTTGAATATAAATTTGATTTATTCCTACAAATCTAATAATGAATTTATGAAAAACCATATTTCGATTGAATATCAAATATAAGATTCGATTAGAAATGAGGTGAAAATCCAATTAAAAATTTGTTTTCAACAGAAAAATAAGAGCAAAACAATTTTGATTTCAATTTTTCATCTCTCATATAAGTAAACATAACCCAAATTTATACCACTTGTTCATACATGCGAATCGAATATGGCATTCCTCTCTCTCTCTCTCTCTCTCTCTCTCTCTCTCTCTCTCTCTCTCTCTCTCTCTCTATCGGTGTCTACTCTTCGAACTCTTTTTACAATAGAAGTCAAAACATGTCATCAATAAGTGAAAGCGATTGCAGAGAATCACAAAATTTATTTCTTGATATAAAAATAATAAAGAAAAACAAGAAAATCCACAAAAAATGCCATAAAAGTAAAGAAAAAGAGAAATTTACCGCAATTTTGGTCTTTGTTTTGTAATCATCACAAATGAAAACCGACTGTAGTTTAGGTTTTTATTTGAGCTTTTCAAAAAATTTTTCACCATTTTGCCCAACCATTGAATCTGATGTCAAACACATATATCTATTGCACAAACATTCAAAAAAGAAGGGCTTAAGAGCTTAGAAATCAGTCAGCAAAGTATACAATATTCGGTCCATTAATTTGCAATTAAATTTCATTAAATGTTATTTGCATTCCTATCGAGTAATTCAAAGACAATTAATTCATTTGATGCGGAATTTTATTGCATGTGTTTCTCCCATTCAAAGGAACAATTCTGGGGTTTAATTCAATTTCTCATAGCATTCACACAAATCAATAGTACAAAAAAAATTCTAAGTCTACAGACGTCTGGACCGACATTAGTATTACACAAATCTGATTGAATCATATTTTTCTTGTCCTCCTCTTTAATCACATGAAATAATCTTTGGGTTTATTTTCTGCTCAATAATAGACTTTTCTATCAATAAATGACTAGAAACCTGGTGTAAGAGAAACGAGGAAAATGTTATGACTTTTTTTGCAAGAAGTATTTGTTTCGAAAAACAGAAATCCGAGTTATAATTGAATTTTTAATTTAATTTTATTCTGTGTTTTATTTTTCTCTTCAAAACTCTATTAGACTTAACCTAAAAGAGATTTGTTTTGTTTCTCTCCCTTCACAGAAATTGGGTCTAAAATATTGCCTTCTATTCTGTGCTCTGACTGAGGGAATAAAAAATTCATATCTGAATAAGACATGAGTTCAATGTGGTGTTCCAGAGCCCTACTAGTGCTCAAAACTCTAAAGTTCTGCTGGAGTTTAAATTAAATTATTGTTTGTTCTGTTTAGGAATCGGCCCAAAAAATAATATAAGAGAACACAAAAGACCTGATAAGAGATGATATCTTCTTATTTCAAGTCTGGTCTGTATTTTGCAAAACCAATCCAATGCTTATAAAAAAAATAAGAAAAACTTCATAAAAATCTCTGGATTTTTTAGATCCTTATTCTCAGGAGAAGTGAAAAATCGTTATAAGAAGTAAATCTTGAATTTAGTCTCAAATAAGGGGAGAGAGAGAGAGAGAGAGAGAGAGAGAGAGAGAGAGAGAGAGAGAGAGAGCAACGAAATGCCAACAGATAATTCTAGAGTAAATACTGGATTTAAAATTTGATTGAATAAATTCCAGGTTTAAATTATATGGAAGCAATTTATATTTAACGCATAAATCGTTTGTTTCTTTGGAGATATTCAACGTTCAAAACAACTGAACGAACGATAAAATAAAAATTTCTGGGATTTTCTGCTAATAAACTAAATGTTTGTATAGTTTGTCAACAAATGATTGCTTTAAAACTATTTTTATTCAAATATTTACCCAAAAACTAACAAAACTTCTAATCAATAAGTAATTAATTATTTGTGACTTCAATCTACTCATTAGTTTTCATTGTGGAAATGTGCGAAAAAGGCACAAAAAAGGACTCTGCTCATTAAATCGGATGATTCATTATATCCGATACGGACTGGTATTACTTATTTTATTCATAATTAGTGGCACTCGAGCCGACGCGCTCTTCATCCCAGAGTCACATCCGAGAGCTCAGGCGAAATAATTTCCAAGTGAACGGAGTCTAAACTCTCGGACCGGGAGCTTTCAATTCCTGTAACAGTCTTCCTCCCTCTCCTCATCTGTGATGCTTTTCCTCATTGTATGCATTATTTGCACACAATTTCACTCCATATATGGAATGCAATAAAATTAAGCTTAAATTGTGCTCTTATTTTGCAGTCAGACCTAAATGTAAGTCTCTATAAAAGCCATTTTTTGAATGCTTAATCATTGAACAGACTTTTATTCTGAACAGTGTTGTGCTGTGCAAAAAACCCAGCGCTCATTATCTATACAGATGTGAAAAGAGTGATACAAATCGGATAAATAATATCTAATTTTGTTTCGTATGTAAAGTACAGCTGACTTTCATTCTGAGCTCAGTATTACTTAACCGATTCATTATTCAAAATAAGACCTTTTTTCGGGAACAACATCTCTGAGCAGTTGTTTTCAATATAATACTGAGTGAAGAGAGGAAGAGAATGAGGGCTGGGATGTCAAAGATAGCTAACTGGGAGGTGGTGTTGTCAAGATGAAAGTTTCTCGAGAAATATTTCTAGAAACTTTCTCAGGCATAATTTCTTGTGTCTCGAGAGAGAAATTTTCCTAAAACTTTAAAAATAAAGTGAATAAACAACTCTAGTAGTTTTATCGAGGTATAAAAAGTATGCTTCAACATTATAAACCGCGAACAATGAATATATTCCTTCAAAAAAGAAATTTTTTCAATCATAAATTATGTGTAAAAATGTTATTATATCTAATATACATGTTATTATTCAATTTTAGTGTGGACACCCCATAGAGAGAAATTTACTGGTTAATATTAATAAATTTTAGAAATATTTCTCAAAAAAAAGTTAATTTCTTTCCGTCCAACATTAATGGGAGGGGACGCATACAGCACAGACAGGAAAGTTGTATTTTGTGACTTTTAAAGTGTTGAGACTATCATCCATTAAATCTTAATGTAAAATGTCTTTATTACTAACCAATTAGGATTATCTCCTCAAAAAAGCTATTCAAATTTATCATGTTATCCTAATCATTTTTGAATAATAATAGTTAATAGATAATCTCTAGACTTCAATGTCAGTCTACGCCCTAAAGTAATGCTGCAAAGTATGCTTTAAGGAGCACTCATGAGATCATAAATGAATACAAATGTACAAAAGCAAATGTAAACGAACAGGAACTGAATCTAGTCAAAAAAGCTAATGTATCACTTCAATTATTGTCACATATTTGATCCAAGGTTACATCACTTTCCGGACTTTTGTCATAATTGGTTTTGCTTTGAGTTTTCCGTTATATGTCATTACGGGATATTTTTAATCAAGTTTTGCTGATGAAAACAAGACTCCAAAGCTTATCAAAACATTATATCCAAGAATAATTAGTTTCGACATTATTTACGCGAATAATTCATGAGATATAATATAAACTGTATTTTTTGGAAATTAGTTTACATCTGTTTTGATGGATCAGTAAAAACATTATCAGCTTTTATAACTTTAATAGCAGCATGCTCAAATTTAATAATCTATAGCGATATGAGGACCAGTCCTATGTTGAGATCAGAATCAGCGCTTACTTTATTGCCATAAAAATCGCTAAAAATAACAAAAATATTGCAAAGGAATAGGCATTACATAAATCCAATCCAATGAAAAGGGACTTATTTTTTAGTGCAAAGCTTCAGACGCTCTGCAAATGCAATCAGTAGTAATATCTGGCGTCTCCTCTGCTTCTTCGTCATTGTTTGCCAGACCCCTCTCTGCATAAGCAGTGAACATCCGATCAGATCCGAACAATAGGTCTGTCCCTTTTGTTCATCTCTATTAGATTAATAATATTTTTTTCTCTCTTCTATTAATTCTGTTCTCTTATCGCCAGACATACCATAAGAATAGGGAGGGCTAGTCCTGACCAAAGTCACTCACAGCTCAATAACATTTGACTCATTCAGAAATTTACTGAAAAATAGCTTCATTGAGAAAGCCCATGGTTATTTTCTAGAGATGTTTCAAAATTCTCCATGCTGGAATATTTCTCTTATTTATTGGAGGTTAGGAAAGGGTGATGGGATGTTCCCCCTCTAGCCATCAATGAATTGAATTGCGTGAATAAATCAATAGCGTATGTAATCCTTAGGATTTATTTTATATCAGACACAGAATAATATCTATTTATACGCATAAATAAGTATTATATAGAATATATACTAAAGAACAGCATAAATGGGGGAAAGCCTCGTGAGTCTCAATCAAAACATTTGGTGCGATACTTGAGGCAATTCATAAGCAAAGTCTCAAAAAACAGAAAATTCAAGTAATACTAAACAAATTAATTTCGAAGAAAAATAAAATTTTGAGAATATTTTATAAAAAATTAACTTTTGATTAATGATTGAAAAAATGGTTAACTTCTATGAAATTACACTTTTTTTAATATACGGTTTGAAACTTTGCTTTTTGTGATCAGATTTTTCTCTTTGCTATTAATTATAGTTCTGATAATAAATTTATGAAAAAAAGTAATTAAACTACTTTTGAATTTCTCTAAAGAAATGTAATTTTATTCATATGTTAATTATTAAAATATATATTCAAATACTATTCGTTTATTTGAAAAAAATGATCGAAACAATAATCTAGTTTTAAATTATTGATTGCAAAGTGAAAAGTTTTAAATATCATTGTGTAGTGAAATCCTAAAGTAATGAAACAAAAAAGACCTTGTTTTTTTCATTAAATGCAAAGCAGAGAAAACTAAAGCAAACAAAAAGCAATCTTATTATCAATATTTGAGAGAAATAATGATTTTTACTATTAGTAAACTTATCGCAAGACTTGATTTCTCGGTGCAAATAATTAATATATTTTTTTCTCATCCTCTGTACATAACATAAAACTATTGAAAAACTCATTTTCTTTGCGAAAGTGATATCCGATTAATCACTCGATAGAAGAAAAAAAAATTTCATAATTTGTGTCAAAAATAATTCTTCAAAAACAGAATATTCTTATATTCGTTATGTAATTAAGTTCTAATCATTTTTCATTATTTACGCAAAACTTATCAATATTTCTATAAAAATAATTAAAAATTCTTCTTAAAAATATCTAATTTCCTGCACATCCTGATAAACATCCAAAAAATAATGACCTTACTCAACAAGGAATTAATACTAATATCAACACAAATGCTTAAAATTCTGTACCGCATTTCAAAAAAACAATTAATTTAAGTGTCAACTCAATGAACACAATTCTGGTCACCAGTTCACTGCGTTATATTTAGCCCCAACACTGACCTAGATGAGCTTATCAATAAAAATAATCTACAATGATGTACAATCTATTCAGACACGTTTAGCCAATATTTTTTTTCTCTAACACTGTTGTGTATTAGCACAGCATATGAACCGTCTATTTATCATTAGTGTCGGCAAAAGACTAAACACACAGTTTTTTACCAAACGATACACTCGTTTATAAACACAATCATTGCCTTCGAATCTCGTCTTAAAGAGATTTTAGTTTTAAGACCAAAATAAAATCGACTAAAATATTGGGAAAATTGCCTGAAAAAAACCCAGAAGGAGAGAAAGAGAGAGAGAGAGAGAGAGAGAGAGAGAGAGAGAGAGAGAGAGAGAGAGAGAGAGAGAGAGAGTATTTTAAATTTAATGCAAGTCATTGACAGATATTAAGGCCTCAGAAACTCAACGCTGAAAATCAATGCTTAAGTTTAAGATTTTTTTTGCTTCACTTCTCTTCACAAAGAACGAGGAGAACCAAAAAGAGATGAGAAAACAGTTTTTTATCTATTTTCCGCTTAAATGTGAAGACTTTTCAGGCAATGAATGTCTTAAGAATTTCAGAGAATTTTAAAACTTTTATTGATTTCTGTGTATAATTGTCTTTAACTGTCTTTAATACTCTGCGCTCTTTTTCTTGCCATTTGTTTCGCCCAGTTTTCTACTCTTGCAAAACATAAACAAAAATTCTGATTAAACTTTGTTTGGATTTATGTTTTCAATGAAAGTAATTATAAACTCAGCAAAAATCACAATTTGATTAATAGGTTTGACTCAAAAGAATTTCAAAAATAAAATCTACGAAAAAATTTAATTGAAAATTGAATTTTGTTTTATTTTTCTCACAAATATTTGCTAAATATTCTGAATACCAATACATTTACGTCAGACGTGCAGTTGCTCTGACATCGCATAATAAATGAGTTCCTCTTTTAACTCCTTTCCCAACAAAGAAAAACTTATTTTCAAAGATAAGAATACAGAAAATTAATGAATAATTAGTCAAAGGATTACTTTCTTTATATTTTTATTGTTTAATACATTGAATCAAATCAAAAAACTATTGACAAAAGACTTGTTCTCATAAATAATTAACTCAAATGTCTTTCTCTTCAGTGTATGTCTGGGTTTCACAAACTCAAAGTAAATCTCAGTCAATGTTAAGCTAACAGTGCATTCATTAAGAGAAACACTCGGAATATTTTGTCCGTTCTCTTTCAGCCAACCATTCACTTTGTACAGTCCTGTGGGTTGCAGTCCATAGAATTAATTCCATGGTCAACTCAGTAAAATAAAGTGCACATGAATTGCAAGAATAATTTGTGAATGAGAACTTAAATTGAATTTATTTCCAACATTGAGTCAAACATTTCTTCGCTTATCTTAAATGCATTTACGCTTAACATCAGAATAAGTGAAGTCTTTTAAAGGAATTTCTTCTTCTCTTAGCTCTCAGTTCAACACAAGAATCGAATGAATCTTCTGTTTAGAGAAAGAAATGAAAATTTAATGAATGTTAGAAAAGACACGTTTAATGTAATGAGAGATTAAAATATCTCTCAGACGATACTCAAGGAAAAATTGAAAACTCAATTAGACTATGAAATGTTATTCAACTCTTAATGAATCATTTGGTCTAAACTCTAGCAGAGAATGAAAGATATCAGGGTAGAGTTCAATTAAAGTAAAACAGATTAAATTTAACAAACTCAACTTTCTGGAAATTAAATCAATTTTAACAAAACTTATCATGTTACTATAAAGTTGTTTTGACATTGGTAGCTTCAATAAAAATATTCACTCCTTGACCACCGTTTGAATATACTGGATAATTAGTAAAGTCCTTATGATAATAATTAATATCCTTTGAAAAATTTGAGTAAATTCTTGATCTTCTCAATGAGGATGTTTTGGAGTTCAAGTCCATCAATCTTAATATCTAATACTATATTCTGTGCATTCATTCAATGCCAGTACCAGTAGTTTTGAAAAAATATCATCAAAAATAATGAAACATAGAATTTACAGATAATTTAAAGGGAATGGATTGGGAACAGAACAGAACAGAGCAGAACAGAA
>JAQFXL010001831.1:0-10353 GCA_034693445.1 Edwardzetes edwardsi
GAATATTTGAAGAGTTGTTGATTATGAGCTCGAAGTCTATCCCTATATTTGACATCTTGGACAGTTCTGGACATTTGTAGCATTCGCAAGATATTTAGGTATGAAAGTGTTTATTTAGTAAATTGTCCCTGTTTACTCTATGTGCCCATCTATTAATGAGTTTGTTTATTATTTAACCTTGCGCGTGTACGGTGAAAAACTCAAGCTTTGTGTATTGCGGCAGAATAATAGGCCAACAGTGCAGAAAATGTTTTAAAAACACTCTCTGATGCTATATGCAATGCAATTAATATGTGCATGGGCGTTCTAAATATTTTAAGTGCAAAGGCTTCGAGCATTGCTGTTAAGCTGACGTTATTTTGAAAAGCACTGCAAGGCTTGTGAATTGTGGCCAAATAATCGGTAAATTATTAATTTTAATTATAATTAGTTATCTAATTTCAATTATTCTTGGTTCCATTTGTTGCTTAAGTCATACCCAAGGCATTGTTAAAATATTTTTCAAGCAACTTCTACAGTAAACTTTTAACTGAGTTTCAAAGTGCTTGTGGCCGATCAATCTGCTACAGTACGCACCTAAGATTAATATCAAATAAATCAATGAAATCAAACCCGGAATTGAATTTTATTTATCAAATCAACAGATTTATTGATAATCAATACAATAATCTGTTTTATATGCTTTGGAGTCAATGAATTGTGTAATATATTAGTCCCATATATTTTGTCAATAAAGTCCTAGATTATAATTTTCTGTCACAAAAATTAGTCCACAATATGTTTGATTGAAATTTATTTAAAGACCCGATTCTTCTGTTTTGTTGTTTATGTTGTTTTTGGTTTTGCAATAAAAATAAAATATAATTTTTCGAAATGAATGATAAACTTATGTTTAGTTTGTTTTTGTTATTCTGTTCAATGAAACCAACAAATGCTTGCAATTGTACCCGAAGTCCAGTTGAGTACAAGTTATGTAATTCAGACTTCATTATCAGAGCTCACATCCGGTCTGAGTTCAAACGCATTGACTCTTTGTATGGTTATTACAGAATACGGATCAGACATATCTATAAATTCAAAACGGGTTGTGAACAGGCGTTTGAATCGTCCCGTCTTTATAGCAGTTGTGAATGTCATCCAAACTTCAGTCAACACGAAGACTATCTAATAAGTGGCCATGTTAGAAATGGTTACCTCGGATGGTGTGACTCCTGTGACTTCTTCAAACATTTTGATCACTTATCGCGCGATGAAATTGCATTCATTGAATCCAATCAATATTGTTATCAAAATAACTATTACCCCAAAACTAATCCAATTTTGAAAATCAAATGATCTTGACTTATATTTCGATGAATAAGATTATCGATGCAATTTTAATTCATAATCAAAACATCAAGGTTATTTTTTTAACTAGGGCATTTGAAAATTAATAAAATTTACATTTTTGATTTTGAGCCCAACTTATAGTCCAATTATTTCCAGTTTTCTTAGAGTTGAGGTCTATTTTCACATTAATTGCTATCATACTATAACCTTGGTCATATTCTGTGTCCACACCTTTGCCATCGACACGAGCCGTGATATTTGTGCCCAAAGTATCGTAAATTTTGAGATAATCTACTTTCGGTGCACTCGAATAACCGGATCGTTTGAGTTCTATGACTAGAGTGCAGTTTCACATCAAATTGAATGTATAGTAATTGTATTGTCCTTTCTTTACGGTGTCGATGGGTATTCGTAAAAAAAGGGTACGGGCAACAGTATGACCGGATTGGTGTCCTTTGAAGAATAGAGTGTATAATATGGTAACAGTGAATGTCTATGGTTTAAAGAATTGACGGCCGCCTCAGTAACTTCCGGGTGGCCTCTAAGTGCCCACACGGCCGGGTCCTGATCTCTGGGCAATATCTAGTTGTGATTGCGACTGAAGGGATAGAATGCTCCCAATTGTGACCAACGACGGCATAACTGAGCGGTTGAGTTATGGAAAAAGCCACAGATATCGGCCCCAATCTATTGATTAGATTAGCATTTGTTTGATAAATGAGTTAAACATTTATTAATAGAAAATATTACAAAATTGAGTCCAAATAAATTGAACTCTAATACAGTTATGATAGAGTCCCTCATTTGAGACCATTTGCTTGTGTTGTCACCCGTCCAGTGAGCTGTGTATCGGCCTGAAGACACAAAGTTAGATCGGGAGAGAATGAAACCTCTCTTTCCCGTCACTTCGTGAAGAACTCTTTCAAAGTATCATGATGAGTTTGGAATTGAAATCAAGTGAATTATTTTCATTAATTTACTTTTGTGTTACTTTGCTTTCCATCAGAGCATAGAGAGAGTGGACGTCATAATGCATGTACTCATTATTCTCGCCTTGAAGTGACACCATGCACAATGTGAAATTCGACAATTGATTGTTATCAACATTACCATACACATTTTCTGATGTGATGATTGCAGGTTCATTCAAATATAATCACAATTACCAAGAATATTCAACTTACGAATCCTGAATTCTGGGTAATCGTATTTATTTTGAGGACAGTTATCAGAGGCAAAATTGAACGGCTCATTCATGTCCTTGATAAGAATTGAATATGAATGATACAGAATTTAAATAAACTTGCTCACTATCCACAGCGCATCAAATTTGAGACCAAGATCATTGTACATATAGCTGATCCACTTTTTCCACCACTCTTCTGTGGCGCTCTTGAAAAAGTCAGGAAAAGCGACGTATCCTTTTGGCCATACGTGACCATAGATGACATCCCTATCTGTGGGAACGTCGGGCGGGTTATGTCTTTCAGATACGTTGATATTTTTGGGCCATTTTATATAAACATCGTTTTTATATCCGTCCAAAAATGGTAGGTATGCCCTGTTATGTCTATGTAGGCCACGTCCTAACCATACAAATGTGTACTTTGAGCAAGATATTCTATAATGTTGATTTTTGAGCCAACAAACCAAGGGCACTTTTGCATTGAAATTTCTTTCTAAAACCTCTTTAATATTTTGTGTATTTTTGAATCCATATCGAGTCAGTTGGAAACCGATGGCCCAAAAGGCGGGCAAAAACGGACGACCTATCACTGATGTATATAACTGAATGACATGTTCCGGGTCATCGCCAACGAATATGAAAAAGTCCAAAATACCACCCGTTGTCTTGAGTGATATACCAGGTTCTGGTAGTAATGTGTACTCTATTCATGATAAATGATTGACACTTTTGTACCGAACTCAAGGATTTGGAAGATTTCCAAAATGGATAAAGGGCAATTTTAAATACAAAGTTTCTAAGTTTGTATTACAAACTCATTGCATTGCTATTCAAAAGCAATATTCCGTGTGATTTGCCATCACTTTCAAGACATGTATAAATTGGTTATACCCTTAAATAGGATGAGATTTGGATGAAAATTGTGATCAACACAAGTAATCAAAACCACTGACAACGTCGGGTCCGATACCGCGTGCGAACAGATTCCATGTCTTATAATTGAGATCATGTCTTAGGGTTTGGTGTGTATTTTCTCCCATACCATAAATGTTGTTTGAAGGCAAATGTGTCGCAATTTGGATCAATTGGTCGCTAAATATGAGTCCACCGATAGATGTGTCAAATCTGTTGCAAATCCATAGAAATCAATGAAAAGATTTCAAATAAGAATACTTTTTGATTACATTTTGGTTTTTGTATCCTTTCTCTCGACTCTGAACTCAAAGTTTGTTTGGTTTTCATTCAATTCTACAGAATATTTGACAGACTTCTGATCGACATTTGACAGTCTTTCCAGTAGTAAAGGAAAGTCTTTCTGAATGGGAACTTCATATCTTTGATTTGATGGGTCATTTATTTTGAATCTGAGAATATTTTCTGTCAGATAAGTAACTTTTAGTTTCAATTTATCCATTTGTGGACTATATTGGAGTAAATTCTTTGCCGTTGCCTTCAATTTGAGGTCTGCTTCCAAGCCATTAGTCATTTGCTTTTTGTCGATCACCTGATAACCAATTTCCTCATTATTAAGATAACATTTAGGTATTAAATCAACTTTAGGACTCGGGTCCCAAACACAGCCTCTTTGTTGACATTCTTCCCGGTTTTGATTAAACTTATCTATAAATTAAGGAAATCATAAGAATTATATTCAAAAAATATTAATGATTTGATAATAAGACTCACTTTCGAGATGACAATCGAGTCTTTTGTTCAAATCATTGCCTTCAATGACATGTAGTGTTGCTAAAATTGAAACTAGGAACTTAAGTTTAACCGTCATTTGAATGCTTTCATTAATAAGTCAATAAAAATGAAAACCAGTTTTCAAGTATTGATTGCTTTAAATACAAATAATAATTAATCTCATTATAAGTGCAATCAATTACATAAAACGAAAGTTATTTTTCTTCTTTTGATAAAAAGTATTGAATTTATTTGTGTTTGAAAAAACTGAAATATAGAGTAATGATCGTGTTTGACATACCCCACCCCCACCCCCACCACCACCATTGTTGTGAAAGTTACAAATTTTGGCGAAAAATTATTTTTCTGATTAAGTGATTGTTATCAATATCGATAGAATATTGGCTATTTTGAGAGTGCACTAGGTGATTTCAAAATTGTTTATTTTGATAGCAAGAAGAAAAATTCTCATTAACTGGAATTAGTGCCGTTAATTAATAGCTAATTTATATCATTTTTTTTATCAGCAATTAAAGCTTGAAATCTTATCCAGCTCTACAAGTATTGATCCAAGGATAGTCCAATGGTTTCCTTGAGCCTATCATTGGCTATCAGTATTCATTCTTCCTTAGTCTTATCCCCAATTTAGCATTGAACATTTCTTTTTTTCTGTCTTTATTTTTAAAATGTTTTCAGGGTTATTTATTCATATTTGAAATGAAACCAAGAATAGTTTTCTTTGAATCTTGATTAGTACAATGTTTAATATTATTACAGTTTTTTACATTGAATATAAATAGAGATTAAAGTATAAAAATAACACCAATTCTATGAAATTTTATTTATGTCTGCAATTAAAAAATGACTTTAAAAGCATAATATTTGGAGAATTGTCAACTTATTTTATTTTTTAGGACAAAAATTGAGAGTAAAATCAATTTATTTGACGGAAAGTCAAAACTTTTTAGGATTTCCTTTGAAAAATTTTTTTTGTTATATAAAAGTTTGAATTAAGGTTTGACTTTTAATTTGCTGAAAAGTTGACAAGATAATATTTGAAAGATGTCGAGAATAATACTATTAGTGCTCTTTTCTGTAGCTTTAGTTTGCTATCAAAGCAATGCAAAAGTGCTGAACAAACGGTCGCCTGTTTTCAAAGGTATGAAAAATCAATGAAAAAAAATTATTTTCAGTTAAAAATTCACATAAAATAAATCAAATTTTTTTTTATCTTTTGATTAATTTTAATCATAATTTCAACACTATTTTGGAAAAAAAAGATTTCCAGAAAAACATTCAGAAGTCTAGCCGTTTGGCTGATGTCTATGGAAATGAGCGAGATCAAAATTCTAACGGAAATGATAACAACTATGAAAATGAGAATCAAGTTTCAAATGTAAACAATGAGAGGACTGCCAACAGTTTTGGCTATAATGCTGTGAATGGCAACAGTTATGGCAATGCAAATAGATATGGAAACGGGGGAATAGCCGGTAGCCGGTATTTTGGTCAGTGCCGTTCCATCACAAAGACCGCCACTGACTTCTGGTGCAATGTCAACTGTCTTCGCCGCGTAAGCTTCTGTCCCAAGAATACCTGTAGTTGTTCTGGGTGATTTTTTTCACAATTTGAAGGAAAGGTCTTTTGGTCAGAAAAAATTTTATTGTATTAAGTATTTTATCACAAATTATTTAATTTGATTCAAATTTTATAATAAATATCTAATTTTCGATTTCGATTCGGGATTCGACATCGAATGACACAAAATGGTAGAAAAATATACAGAATGTGACTCAATATTGGGTCAAATTAGTTGTGAGACAATAAATTAAAATTATGAACATTTTCGCCCATTTCTTAAAATACAGCAATGAATTTGTTAAGTTCCTAATTGATCAAGGTGCTAAGACCTATTCGAAAGTGTAGTTAATGTAATTATTACACCAATCGCCCACTTTTTGGTCATTAGCACAACAGAGTGGAAACACAAATTGATTCCTGGACAGTTTGGCGCACTTCTCACACATATCACTGTGGTCTGAGTTTTTTGCACACAAGTTGTTTGTCTTCAAGTCTGTAGACTCCAAATAGTTAGCGAACCGTTCGGTTGTGGGCGCCGTCTGGCAAAGGATGAGTAGTTGGGAAACTATCACAATGGCCAAGATCATCATCTGAAGATAAAGTTGAATCAAATTAGTCGAGTTATAGAAATCAAATTAAGCAAAATCTATAGGATTTGATGGGAAAGTTGATTTATACCTTGCTCTTTATCGAATACATTCTCAAAATTGCAGTGAAAGTTTTGACAAGCTCACAAAATTTTAAAGTTTATCAAGTTCAGTACGAATTGAATGAATCAAGTTAAAATAATTTGCTTTCAATTCAATAGTGAAGACCAGTTCATAGTATCAAAGATTGACTTTTATTTCTTCTGAAACACAACTTTTGAGCACAACTTTTGGTTTGGTCTGAAAAATATAATTTTCCCGATATTTATATGAAAGCAATCGATCAGATAAACTAGTTTTGGTCACATGATCTTGAGAGAAGAAAAATGTAATAGTTGCACTCCAATCCGACCTTTACAGTTGGTTTTTGTTCTGTTATCGTTTCGTGCGATAGTCTACACCCCTCTCGCTATTCGTATGCAAATTCCCATTAAATTAAATTCAATTTTATTGAAATCAAATTCAAGTGAAAAACTATTACTTAATATAATGTCTATTAATATAAGAAACATATTGACAGTCATTACTCTACTTTCTGTTTCTCTGCAAACATTCCTTTTTTGTTATTGAAATCCAAGAATTTGATTACAATAAGGACCTATTTTAAGCTTTTTCCTTGAATTGACAACAAAGTTAATTTTTGTCGTCAACTTGTTGGTGAAAAAACTGAAATTAATTTTCCATAATAATCAGTAGCCTATCAATGCTCACTATAAGAGAGTTGCAGGACTATTTTAAATGTTATCACTTAAGAACCGGTATAATGGTGATTATTGTCCTGCAACTCTCTAAAAGTAATCTTTGATAGGTTATCAATGAGATGAATCATTTATTATAACCTCGCTATATGTGTTGTATGTGTGCAAAGAATGCATTATTATTTCACCTGATATTTAAATTGGACCAGCTAAAATTATTTTATGAATATTGGTGGGTAGTCTGAAGAAGGGTTATATTTCATATTTCACCCTTAGTATCTTTCCTATCTATTTTAGAAGAATCCTGGGCTAAGTATCAATCAAATGTTATAGTTATTAGTTTCTTATCTTAACTTGGCTCTCATGACTTGGGATTTTTGTCTAACCACCTACCTTGGCTAACCCTGCGTGATACGATGCATGATTTCAAAATATACAAGTTGTGAAATGAGCGCTCAAAATGCAACTATTATTTAGTAATCAATAATTTGCAAAACGATTAGTTCTATGCATTGATTCAACAAATTATCAATTATTTTAAGTGCTGTAAATGTTGAGAAACTGTTGCACTTATACATCATTTTATCTTGTTGCTAATTCAAAATTGTCTGGCTATTAAAAATCTAATGCAATTGATTGCAATTATATCTGTTTTGAATCTATATTTAGCTTTTATTTACTAAATATTAGAGAAAAAATATGTTTCAAAATATAAGGAAAATACTCTAAAAAGTGAATAATTCGCCAAATATTGGGTCAAATATAAAGTCATATGATTTTTGCTTAAAGGAATTTGGGATCACTTTTGCATTGCCTTAATAATTAAGGCTAAATTCATCCATTTAAAATCATGTGATTTTTAAATTTTTATGTTTCATCATCAAATTGAGTCATCTTTTCACCATGCAAATGATTTTATGTATTTTATGTATTTTATGTATTCAGATATTATTGTTTAAAATTGCAGTTTTCAACCAACAAAGTTTGAACAAGGAGAAATCTCAATATTATGTTCATTAAAGTTAGAGTCAGAGTAAAATTAGAATGAATGCTGTTCTTGCAACATGATTAACAAGAATTAAATTACATTTATTGAAATTGTTAACAAATGATTAGTACAAAGATCAGATTCTTAATGATATAGATTCTAGCTAAATCCTTTCCAACCTGTTGAATAATGGTGATTTTAATTAACCAAGAATTTACAAAGATCACAAAATTAATCTGGATATGACTGAAGTAATTGCTGATCCGTTAAAAATTCATTATTCATTTACATGTTATTCATGTACATAGACTAGTAATGTGAGCACATCATTATCATGCTGTCTCTGAAAGGCCATCCAAAACACTACATATTTTGTCTCTCCTATCGATTTGTTAACCTTTTGATTCTAGAAACTAATTATCAACAAAAATATTATTTTGAAACCAGTTGTTATGGGAATAGAGACCGGAATTCAAAAAGGTTTCCCACAAAACATCGTTGATTGGATGAGAAGCAAGTTTGAATCGAAAACTAATCCCCTTGGTGACAAAACTTGTAAGTGAATATTACCAACATCCGTTTGGCAACGATTGCTGATTAACTAACCTAATCCTATTTGTAAGAGCAGTTGTCTGACAAATTTGGAATTTTCAAGTCCTCGGAGATAAGAAAGAGTTTGATCTCTATTTGAGAGCTGAGTAACAAATAGTTTGAACTTTGAAATTGAACGCCGAATCTGTTTGAGACAAATTGGATCAGTCAGTAAAGTATTCAATTCAATAACACACAGATTATGAGGGCTCCCATTGACTCCTTGTTTAAGTTTATTAAACTAATCATCAGCCAGAATGTGTTGGGGGGTCCGACAAAAGTTCAACTTCTGTCGCGGCTCATCATATCTGCCACTCTTAGCAGTTATAACAACACTTGAAATCTAAGGATAAATATCGAGCAAAAACTAATCGTTTGTTTTCAACAAATTTATATCACTTTTAACATGAATTCGAGTCGTGTCTCAAATATGATTCATAAATTCAATTCTATCTGTCGGTGGCTTTTGTCTAATGTGAGGATCTTATCCTTATCCTTGACTTTTCATTAATTACTTAAGACTTTGAGTTATAATTTTATCCACACTTCTAATAATATAAACATTGGTTTTTCACTTTCATCAAAATTACCATAACACTATCTAATCACTACTAATGTTCGACTTTTCCATTTGTAATAATCAGTTGACAATTTGGGAGATAGCATGAGTTGGTCAAGCTCCTCCATTTCTGAAGAAGCCGCTTTGCTCTGCAAAAACGTGGGGTGGGGGAGTTTAAGAAATTTCAAAATCCAGGGTGTTTGGTATGATCCACCTTGGCTAATCCTAGTAGAATAAAAGAAGATAAGAGAGCGATAGAGGAAGAGGATAAGAGAGAGAGAGAGAGAGAGAGAGAGAGAGAGAGAGAGAGAGAGAGAGAGAGAGAGAGAGAGAGAGAGACTTAAGTAAAACCTTATTATCTTCAGTTTGATAAATAATTTTTTTGTCTGTTCTTTTAATCAATAAAGATGTGACAAGAATGATCTAGTTCATACTAGAATTGGAAGCAATATCTATTTGTTAGTAAACATTAAATTACATTAAACTCATTTATCAGATCATTTCTGTTTGTTTTTAATCATTGTTTGCAACATATGATCGATAAAAAAATCCAAACGTTTGAAGTAAAGAATCAATTTTATTTGTGCTAGAATAAAATGCGCACCATTATTCTAATAGACCTAGGGGAAACTGGTGCATCCTGCATTCTCGGGCAAATCGCAAATTTTTTCGACGTCATTCCATTCTAGTCCTGTGGGACAGTCCATCGGAAATGCCTGTCCGGCATCATTGCAATGAAAAAACTTTGAACAATCAGGGTGCTTATATAGACAAGATGTAGGTCCTTTACATCCATTGACTGCTCGAGGACAGGAATACCTAACGTCTTGTGGGTACATATTAGGTAGGCTAGATGCTTCTATGTTCCCACTGCTAGAACTTGTGAGCCCAGGAGACTCTGTTGTTGGCAAAACTATTGGTGCGGCACTACTAGACTGTGCCGATGTCATTGAGGAAATGGTTGTAGTGATGCTTCCTTCAGTTGTTGGTAATTGAATGGGTGCCGAACCACTAGTAGTGGTTCCTTCAGTAGTTGACACTACGGTAGTCGACCCTTCAGTTGTTGGCAATTGAATGGGTGCCGAACC
>JAQFXL010001832.1:0-10351 GCA_034693445.1 Edwardzetes edwardsi
TATATGAATTTCATTCTTGAATTATTGTATCGGTTGCTATGAAAACATGAATCTTATTAAATGTATTTTGCGGTCAATCTATAAGATAACTCTCATATCTATTGAATAAATTATTTGTTTCAGAATTGAATCGCAATTCATATGAATAAAAAATTATTTAAAACCAATCAAATGATTATTTGCTAATATTTTCATCAACTTTTGCGTCAATATTAGATTAGAAATTGTTTTGACTAAACTTTAGTCAATTTGTGTGAATATTTTCTTCAAGATTTTAATCGGATTTTTCAACGAAAATTGTGTAGAGTTTACAATTTCCTGGTCTCTAACACCAGCTTAGATCAACGTATAAAAGGATCAAGCTATTGACTTGAAGTTGTTGTTTTTAAATTAATTGTTAGAATTTAAAAACTTGTGTGAAATCTGTTTATGACATAAATAGTTGAGACAATAATTAAGTTTTATTCAAGTTTTTATGTAATCGTAAACCATATGATTAAAAATAATCAAAAAAGTCTTCACTATTTATAATACCATTAGTATATTAAAATTAACTTAGCAAGATTAAATTCCTTGTTAGACGATTCTGTTTATTTTTTTTAATCGTCAAACAAATTTAATCTTGTTAAGTTAATTTTAAATATTTGATTTGTTTTGCCGTTTATTTCTTAAAATACTTTCACTTTAAAAGGATTTTAATGATATTTAATTTTCTTTCACTTTCTATTTCTATTCAATTTTATCCTAGTTTTCATTCAATTAATTCAAATGTGACGTAAATATGAATTTATATGGAATCTGGGACATTTTAAAAAATGATGTCGTTCTAAAAATGTACGGTTTCTGACTGAAAATAGAAGACTTTTTTTAAAAACTTCAATTTAAGAGATGTTGCAAACATTTATTAACATTTAATTCGTTGATTACTTTAATTGCTTCGAATTCAATCCAATTATTGTGAAGACAACACTTCCTTTACTGAACTAGGAAGCTCTGGAAGTATTTCTATGAATAATCGATAAAGGAACTTGGGGTGTAAGCCTGTAAAGTGTTCCCTCCAATCAAAATCAATTAGAATCCAATAGTTTGAGGTTTTCCATCAAAAATGCAATCGAATGATGAAAGAAGAACTTACCTAGGTCATACCAAAAAACGGCAAGAGCCTTTCAAAGTTCAAATTTTTCAGTTTTTATGAGATTTCTCATAAAATAACACTTTTAAAATGTTTCAATTATCATTAATCGATTCAGCATGCTTTAATTAATGAGAATCAATGTGTTATTTGAATTATTGATTAATTAAATTTTTCACTTTACAAAATTTTGAAAGGCCCTCGTCGTTTTTTGGTATGACCTAGGTAAGTTCTGATTTGATCATTCGATTTCATTTTAAATGAAGAATCTCAAACTATTAAACTCTTTTTGATTTAGATTAGGGAATACTTTACAGGCTTACATGCCATGGTCCTTTGAAGCATTAGAAAACATACGATTTGAAAGAAAAGTATAGAATTTTGTAAAATACCAAAAGTATTCTCAAATGGTTTACTCGATTTCGAAATAATAGCAGAGAGAGAGAGAGAGAGAGAGAGAGAGAGAGAGAGAGAGAGAGAGAGAGAGAGAGATTTGAACTTTTTTCAAAACCAACTGATTTTCGTTTCATTTGGTATAAAGTTTTAAAGCTTTGAACCGAATAAACGATTTCTAAAAATATTTTATGTGAAGCGAAGGAAATGAAATAAATGTTTGAAAATATTATTTCAATGAAATATATTTTGTTTCGATTCCGATGTTGTTACTGAAGTGGGCATTGTAAATTGAATCAAGCTAATTCACAACCTACAGTTCATTAAATCTATAAAAATCTTGAAAATATTTGCTATCCCTTTCAATAGACTTGAATTTAATTGAATTAAACTAAGAATCAATGGATTTTCCGGCAAAAGTAGATTTTCAACTTATTTTGCGAATATCCTGGTCTAACAAACCCAATACAATCATTGCGTGGGTGGAAACGCCAATAGACTTTTTAAACTTGAAAATCAACCAAATTAAACGACTTCTTTCATACAAATAATCAGTTGTAAAGGAGTGGGCGCTAAATATCACTGAAATACCCTTAGCTGTTTTTAAATTTACAACCTTTTGTTATGTAATAATTAAATTATTTTCAACTTGTTCAATTAATTACGGAAAATATTTATCTGAAGACAAATGTATGAATATTTTCACACAATGATAAGGAATCGAAATCCAGAAATGTGCAAGGTCTGACGCAGAACCATACACATATTTATTTGTATGGCCATATAGTGTCCAAGATTGTTATTTAAATTCACCAATGTTTTTATATATAATTAATCCGGAAGAATGAGCTCAAACATAATATATTGAATATTAACCAAGATTCTTTATAAATGACCCCATATTTTCATTGTAGACTTTGTACATACCTATAGAGATACCAATTATCTCGAATTAAAGATTACTTTTTTGATAATTTCTGCGAAAAATTTAATATAAAATAAAAGAAAATCAGTAAATAATTCAATACTTCTTTCAAATTGGTTTGAATTAAGAAACAAAATGTTAACAAATTTATTAATTTTTGGAATTTTGTTCAGATGTTCGCTAAGCGCTGACTTGTTTTCCTTCAAAGATTGCGGTCAGTAATCAATATTTTAATGTCTTTTTTAGAAATTTCCAGGTATTATCAGGATTCTTTTTTTTTGTTAAACTTTGATATGAAATTACATAAGTAACAAAAAGCCCATTATTTCATAGATTTCGAAACAATTTTTTTTCAAAACTTTATCATTAAATGTCAAAAGGTTATTTATTTGCATTGAATGTGCTCGATTATTGCATAATGTTTGAGAATCGTTTGAGAAAACCAAAAGAAGGATGGCGGGTTTTGGAAGAAACTCTGATCCCACCTAGGATCCTCTGGATCTATGTGAAAGTGGTCGTACCTTGGGCAGAATGGAAATTTAGTTTCATTGTAAGAGTTTTAAAAAGTGGAAAAATGAAACCATTGATTGGGTCAAATTGCATGTTGATTCTGAATAATTCATTCATGCTGAATAGATTGATGATATAACCGTGAAAAATGGATGTTTAACTTCGAAAGGCCATGGCCTTAATTTGATATGTTCCTAGGTACATTCTAATTTCACTGTTTGATAGTTTTCTGAAAGAGATCTCAAACTACTAAAGACGAGGATAATCGCCAACCAATTGAAGTGAAATATAAAACATAAAATTCTTATCTAAAACGACATATTTTTAAAAACAGGTTAAAATCTTTTTAAATATCACCAATCGATTGAGCAATGAATCAATTAGTCGGAATCGAGATATTATTTGACTAAATTGGCGCAAATCAATGATTTCATTTTTCCATTTTTGAAAACTTGGAAAGGCCCTTGCCGCTTTGTTGATGACCTAAATAATGACCTCTGATTTCACTTTTCGATTGTTTTTTTTGATGAAGAATCTAAAACTATTGAGAAAATGAGGTTCAGTGTGTGATCCGGTGTGGGATCAGAGTTTCTGCCGAAAGCCGTCAATTCAATGAAAGAACTAGGAATTAGTTACTGTCACAAACAGATTTTCAAATGAATCCGATTATATTTACAATCCTTTCTCAAAGATTAATCCTTTTTGTGTTTTACTGCGAAATTGAGAAAAAGTAACTTTAATTTGATATAAAGGAGGAACCAAGCTCAGATTCAATAACCTAACTGTAAGTCCTTTGCCGATAAAACTAAGCAAAACCGAAAAAGTTACGGTTTCGGCAAAAGTTGAGATTCTGGAGGATTTACCGACAGATGCTTTGGCTGAACTCAAACTTATAAAACTGCTGGATATCAATGGCCAGATCATGGAGTTGGAAATCCCCTGTGTTGATGACATGGGCTCCTGCACTATCAAAGTGTGTGACCTATTCTCCAAGTGGTATAACGACGTCATCTGTCCCTTCATGAAAAGGTCAAAAGTTGAGTGCAAGTGTCCCATCAAAAAGGGACTGTTCCAGGCAGACAACATTCCAGTTGAAGTGCCCTTTGCTAAAATCAAAGGCATTATCGCACAGTTGGCTTCGGTTAGTAATAAATTTAAAAATAACTCAATTTTTCAAACAATTTCTGTATTATTATTATTATTATAAATGTTTATTTGAATTATTTGCAAATAAGTCACTAATTATATTATAAATCATTAAATCATTAGACATTTGGGATGTTTTATGCGTTTGATGGGCGCACAGCATATGTTAGGCCTATAAAATCTGAATTAATCGCAGCCATTAATAATTGCTATCATTATTATTAAATTTTATTAATCGCAAAACATTAGTGTTTCAGTCGTTGCCATAAATTTTTTAGTTTCAAACAACTGTTTGCGCAAAAAAATGCATTTTTTGATTGACTTATTTACTACACATTTTTAGGGCGATTACAACATTGAATTCCGAATAACAGATCCGTCAAAGAAAGACAACTATTCGTGTCTTAAACTTCACGCAAATCTTGTGGTCGAATAGATTTGCAAAACAAATACATTCAGCGATTATTTGACGAAATATTTAAGTTCTGAATATATTTTCGATAAAATATTTTTCATATTTTGTGTCAAAAATATTTTTCTGGAATGTATTCATTCGTTAAATTAAAGAACAGAATTTGAAAACTAATTTGTTTACTCATTTATCTCAGAAGTGTGTTGGGATAGAAACTCATTTAATATTAGGTAAATAAAAAAGAAGAAGAAATTACACTGTTTTTAAAACTCCTCAAACGGTTAGAGAAAAATAAATCTGTAAAAAGCATAACAAACTATCCAATTGTGGTGTTTAAGGAGTATTGACTTTTATCCTGTTTCTGTACTTTTTCAAAAATCATACGGTCCGAGCTGACCATGGTCACAGCAAAGGGCCTGGTAGGTGGACTGGGTTTGATGAATGCATATGAAAGAGGAAGAGTAAATGTTTATTATATACGAAAATAATTTGAATCAGTTTACTAGTTATCGAACAAAAAGTTTGGGAAAGACATTAAAATCCTAATTGAAATGCATGATAATCTTTGTAGTGCAATCTTCTTCTTTTTTTGATTTACCTATTAACTTCATTCGGGGGTTAAGTCTTCAATTAGGGGGAAGTCAATGGCCGTTTTGAATGCAAATTATGACCATTTTTAGCTTATTCCTAGATTTTACGTCAAATTTTTAACTTTCTAGTTGAGTATTAGCCAGATCCTTAATGCCAAGGGGCTGAGATTGATTGCACCTATCAATATTTGTGAATAAACTGCAAAATAACTTTAATAATCCCTAAAAAATAAAATTCAATTTTCATTTCAAAAAAAGGCTTAAGTTTTTCATTAAATAAAAACATTTTATTGAATGAAAGGATTAATAAAAAAAATGCTATAAATTTAACCCAATTGTGAATTGTGTTGACTGTAAACTGACTTTGAAATGACTCTGAACTGACTCATCTCAAAACAATTCGCAACAAAAGGAGACTATTTATTGAAGAATTAAATACTTTTCTGGAGACTTACAAAAAATGATTCATCAAATTTTCAAGCATTAAGATTGCTATTAAGATATGTTATCTATGAAAATGATCATAGAATTAGCCTTCAATGCGAACAATGAGATGAATATGCGTTCAATCATCGAATTTGAAAGACTAGTTTCGTATCAAACAAATTATATAATCGTTTGAAGTTTAGTAACAAATTGATTGACAATACGTTACATAAAAAGCCTTTCAATCATTCGACAGATTGAAGAAAAACAGGAAAAGGATTAGTAAAACGATTAATGAATTGATTTATTACCGATAATTAGATTTAAAAAGTGATTAACACTGAAATACTTCAAAAGAGAGGCATTTTTACGTCTAAAATATGAGTGAAAGTGTCAAAAGTGGTGATCACTTCTTCGGCTTTAATCACAAGGGGAACAAAAATGTCTAATTTATAGCCAGAAGCGTTCAAAACGATCCGGTCTTCGCCTATACGTAAGTCTATTTCATTTGAGTCACTAATCGAGGAAAGAATGAGCTGTCCGTCCAAACAGTTGTTAATTACATCCAAATTTAATTTGAATTTAGGCGTCACACCTTTCATCTGTTCCTGGATTAGGTCTGCGCTGACAACACCTTCGTCTTCATAACTATATTAAGAAAAAATTAATTGCATTAAAAAATAGGGAAAACACATAAAAATCTTTTTTGGATAAAATGAAGGGTCGATAAACTGATATTTAGTTTCATAATTTTGTTCATATTTTCAATTAGAGAATTGAAATATTTGTCGTCTGAACACAACTTCTCAATCATTGAAACAATATTTGAATTTTCAGTATAATTAAAATTTTAATTATTTCATCAGATTTTAAAACAATATTTAATCCAAAACTAGTGTTTGATATTAATTCTGATCTTTGAATGAAAACAACAATATTTACAGTGAAAGCGTCCAAAAAGAGGAAGCGTTTGAAGGCTTTCGAGAATTTGCTTTATTAGAGCTCTGAATGAATTCAAAAGTAAAACGAAATTTTACTAATTATCCAAAAATTTTGAATAATAGGTAAAACAAATAAAGTTATTGAAAAGTTTATAATAAATAAATTCATACAATAATACAATTGATTCACAATATAAGGGACAGAAAAATGAATTTTAAAAAGTTTCAAATAATTTACATAACATTTCAACGGGTTTTGCAGCAATGAATTGAGTTCGCAATTAATGTCCTTATATTTTATGATTAATTAAACAAATTTGGATAATAATAATGATTAAAATGTATTAATAGAAAGACATTGGGCCTAAAAGGCAAGGAATCATTTTTACATCAATCAAACGCTTGGATCGAAAACAGGCATAAAATTAATAGATTTTTGTTTATTAATAGGTTTGAGAACTGAAACAGATTTGCAAACAAATCAATCAATAGTTTGAATAAAACGGTAATTAAATAAAGAAATAAAAAACTGATCCACAGATAGGGTGCAGACAATTGTGTTGTGGACTCAGTTGCCATAGAAGTGATTAATTATCAAATCCATTAAATTATGTGTATTTCGACTGAAAAGTATTTTCATTATTAAATTAAACAATAAAACAACAAATTTTATGCATGTATTGTATGCAGAAGTTCGACGCACTGCCCAAACGGCACAGGTATTCAATTATTAGATGGAATAGAGGAGAGTGAGAGACCGGTGATAAGCAGTGCCTAATATAACAGCAAAATATTATATTTATGATATGTATTGATATTTGCGATTCGCGATTGTGTTTCAGATAATAAATACCACTAATATTATAGCACTGATTATAGACAAAGGGTCTGCCAAATAAACCCAAAACCTGATACCCCTTGCATTAGGTGCCAAAAAGCACTGGTGTGTTGGCCCAGAAAATGGGCTCAACTTATGGTCAGAGGGCAGGATATTATGTATAAAAGTCAGCCCTTGTTGTTATTTGAAAGAAAAAAGAGGAAATAAGCTTAAAATAAAGGTACGACAGAAGGCAAGGGAGCGACAGTCAGAATTCAGGAGAGTGAGGTGAGCAAGGGGACACAACAATCACTGACAGCAATCGACAATTTTAATACGAATATAAAATACGAATCGCAATGAAATACACGATAAGCTTATTATAAAAGTGTATATTTGGGGGGCAGAGACAGGACAGGCATATGAGTGACGCGGCACTCACTGCTGAGCTAAAGCTATTGAGAAATCCTGAAATACAGTGACGGCTGTGCACCTGGTTTTCAATACCTGCACCTCTAAAACTGGGAATATTCGACTGAAGAGAGCAATAGGAGAGTGCAATAAGTGTGAGCACAGCGAGAGAAAGACCGTACAAGTTTTGGAAGAGCACTACACCTACTGTTCAAAGTTTATATCGTATTTTATTATGCGATCGAAAGGTGTGCTTTATTTTTGATATTTTCCTCAAACAACACATTGAGAAGTGTTTCGCGAGTTTTAAAAAATGTTTTGAATGACATTCACTAATCATATGCACCAAAACTAATGCCAAACATTCAATCGCTGACTCTTACAGTCGACTAAATATTGTCGAAATCACAAACAGGTAATTTTAATTCTGAATTTTCCGCTTTTTATGCCTTTATATCGTTTTATCTAATTTTTATTCAATATTTCATTGCATTCGTTAACTATTTTTGGAATTTAAACCGAATATCAGTTTTAATATTCATTTTATACTCCGAACAGACATTAGTTATCGAAAGCCATAAACAGAACGCTTTAATCGATTAGTAAGAAGTTCACCACAAATAGGATCTCATCTCTGAGTATATTATTTTGTTATTTACTTTAATTGTTCCACTTTTGCATTTTGGACCTCAAAAACTAAATCGCTTTAAGACTAATATTGAGACTATTTCTCCTGAATGTGTGGAGAAGAGCAGCAAAATCTGCGAACTTATGTTAACATCACTTTTATTAGTTCTTAAGACAAATCAATAAAAAACAAGACAACAGATGAAAGATTTGTGAAAAAGTTTTTTTCAATGTTTTAAATGTTTGTTTGACATTGGAATCAATGGAACCAATTAGCAGTGATTTACTTGGATTGGGTGCGCGCCCAACGGCTCAACACTATTATTAGACATCACAACAATCCAAATATCATTTTTTTAAACGCCGCGAGTTTTTACGAGTACTCTAAAGACGTCTTCACTCATCTACTCCTCAAAAGCGAGAGTTAAGATCAAATACAGACAACTGGTAGTCACTAACGACTGGCACTGACTTCTCAGAACTCAGATAAAGTTCACACATTTGGCGAAATAAAGTTTCAAAACTGATTTACGACTCGACTACTGTTCAACAGATTAACGATTTTTTTTTGACAAATTCAAGACTTAAAGTGATTGCTATTAACGACAATGTCTTACATTAAGTTTGTGTCAAATGTTATTCTGATTGTTATCTTTAATCTCAATGCTGTCGACGTGTTTGCTGTCGATTACTTCAAATACGATTCGCGACAGACCAGACATCCCACTGAAGGCAGTGGACAGTTATCAGTACACGAGAAAAGGTCTACAACTCATTACAATTTTAAGTGTCCACAACCGGAATACATCCATCCCTGCGATTGTTTGGGTAAACATTTCCAAAATTTAATACAAATTTCTGTTTAACATTAAATTGATGTCAGAATTAGATAAGAGAATGGACTCTGAGTTCGAGGGAAGCGGTAGCTTAGAGTCTGATAGTGCGACCACTAACGCACCCACTGTTGATCTGCCTATTGAAGAGGTAATTCATCCGGATCTGATAGAAACGGTGGCCTTTTGCAAGAACATACGAAACGTTCAGGTCTTAACCGATGCAATCAAAGGATTTCAAGGTATTGACTCCTTTGGCATAAGAGTTGCCATTATTTATAAAACAAAAGCAAAACAATTTGAAAAGACTTGAAAACTAACAAAAATCAAATGCAATTCAAGGCCATCGAATCAATTACTTCGTTTTGGACGGTTGCAAACTCCCGCCTTTCCCTAACAGGTAACTAAACCTCATAAATAATTTACTGTCCAAACAGTGGAAAGCTATAGAAGAGTGAAAATTATATGTAATTTAAATAATAATTTCTTTCGAAAGTAATATAAGTGAAGAGAAAGAGATATTAAGGACATAGAGTTCAGAGACTAATGTTTTCTTATATTTTTTTGCAGTATTTTTAATGGAGTGAACATACTTTGGATGGAAATATTAAACTCTACGCTTCAGTTTCACGAAAATTATTTCAATTCAAAGCCATGTCCTTAACTCATATCAGAGGACAACCCAATCAAATGCTACAAATATTGAGTCAATGTATGCAAAGACACAAACAATTGACTCAAAATTGACTTTAAATTAAAATCTCTATAAAACATATGCGAAGTTCAGAACAAAACTAATGAAAATTGTTTTAAAATTAGATTAACTTATTTTAAAAGCCTTAACACAAAATGTAGTCAAAAAGCAACGAAATGTGTTTGTAATCCATACCTATTATTGATTGTGGTTTCAGTTTCTTGACTGAAGACGGATCCGGTTTTGGGGCCATTAATGCCTTCAATACTATTAGCGATATTTCGATTGAATTTCTTATTGCCATTAGTTATCACTTCTTCATAATCGAAGCCATCGTTGCTCTCATTAATGTCATTAATATTTAATAACGCACTCAAATCATTAACAAGACTTTTATCACTACTTTTATCATTAATATTAATATTATTAGCACTGAATTCCTGATACTTTTTATTCTTAAGTAAAATCCAATCGTTTTTGTCAATCAAAGCGTT
>JAQFXL010001833.1:0-10331 GCA_034693445.1 Edwardzetes edwardsi
CATGTGCCTCACGCTAGTTCAGTACTGAAAAAACAACACTACTGCTTTCATACGCTGAATGCCGGACTGACCCTTTTTGCAGTAATTCAAACACATATGACGTCAATGTAGGGGAGGGTTCACAACAGGTCACCATTGAATGTGGTCTCAATTTTAATGTTTGGTAACGTTGTCTGTGAGAGTGATGAGCATTGATATGATTTGTGTACAACAAGTGAT
Source organism: Edwardzetes edwardsi (assembly GCA_034693445.1). Classification (NCBI taxonomy): domain Eukaryota; kingdom Metazoa; phylum Arthropoda; class Arachnida; order Sarcoptiformes; family Ceratozetidae; genus Edwardzetes; species Edwardzetes edwardsi. Next base: position 220 of record JAQFXL010001833.1, read on the forward strand.
CATTTAATCCAAACGATGGTCTGTTTGTGATGTCTTCTAATTTTAATATAAGAGAAGAATCTTTAGCCGCAAAGAGACGACTCATTGAGTCTAATCCATGTCATTTTGAACAGATAAAGGCCTTGAAATGTATTGAAATCAAATCAAATGATACGGACAAATGTGAGCGTGAATTTGATAATTATAAGATGTGCAAGACGTTCTGGTATGAAATCAAAAAGTTCAGACAAAACAACGATATTTATCCCTTCCTTCCCGACCCTCAAGAAAGAGAACTTATGAAACAGATTTATTTGAAGACCGGAAGCCTTAAACCAATTATTGAAGAAATGAAAAAAGAGTACAATTTATGAGTTAATAGACTTTTAAAAGACATTTAATTTTTTAGACAAATATTTGTTTCGATTCTAAATATAGTTTTGAGAAAATGATTAGTAATTTGACGAAAGTGTTTGTCCGAAGTGTGTCGACAGTCAGTCCACTGACCGCTGCTTTTAATCGTTTGAATCCAAAAACTAAATCTTTTCCCCGACTTTTCGATCGAAAGACCGGTTTATTCGGTAATGAATTGCTGTCCGATTCGGGCGGTTTCTATTTGTTCCGCCAAAATGCTATCATTGAGTCGGACAGACTGGTAAAGGAAGCGCTCAGTCCTATCAGACAAAGAAAATTAGTGCAAATCTTCGATCAATTATCAAACTGTTTGTGTAAAGTCGCAGATATGGCGGAGTTTGTACGCGTCGGTCATCCCTCACAACGGTTCGGTCATTCAGCAGAAGAGGCGTCGATAGCCATCAGCGCTGAAGTAGAAAAACTAAATACAAATAAAGCCTTATATGACGTTCTTTTGAAAGTGGCTCAAAGTGGGGATCAGTTACCGACCGATGCGATCGACGAATATGTTATGAAACTGTATTTGTTTGACTTCGAACAGAGCGGTATTCACTTGAGTGAAGACAAACGCCATCTCGTCGTTCGACTCAATCAACACATATTACACGTCGGCTCCTATTTTATGAACAGTACGTCTCAGCCCAGAACTGTGCCGAAGACAAAACTACCCGAAGAAGTTAAGAATTACTTCAACTCAGACGGAGATAATATCATAATTACTGGTCTTTACAACGAGTCGGACAATGAATTGGTCAGAGAAGCCGCTTATCGGGTCTTCCTTTTTCCAGACGATCACCAGGAAAGCCTTTTGACAGAACTGGTGTTGTCTCGCCTTAAATTGGCACAGATTTGTGGTTTTGAATCATACGCTGAGAGAGCCATCAAAGGAAGTATAGCCGACTCGCCTCAGACTGTTTGGCAATTAATCGATTCGATTACCGATCGGTTGCGTCCAATCGCTGAACAAGACTTCGAAGCAATGCTTAAAATGAAGAATTTGGACAATAAATTCGCCAAAAGTGTAAAGTTATGGGATATTCCCTATTATACCAATCTTTACAAACAAAAGAGGTTCAGTCATGACATCAATCTTTGTTCTCCATATTTCTCTTTGGGATCAGTTATGGACGGACTCAACACTATATTTAACTCAATTTTTAGTGTTAAGCTTGAGATCTGTGAACAGATATCAGGGGAGAGTTGGCACAGAGATGTCATTAAGCTATCGGTCGTTGACTTAAATACAAACTCAATATTAGGTTATATTTATTGTGACTTTTTTGAGAGACATTCCAAACCACAGCACGACTGCCACTTCACTATTCAGGGCGGATGTCATCTGCCCGACGGTTCGTATCAGATGCCGATTGTTGTCCTCTCTCTGAGTCTTCCGAATCCAACACCAGTTACGCCGTCATTATTGACTCCACATATGGTCGACAACCTGTTCCACGAAATGGGTCACGCAATGCACTCAATGCTGGCCCGAACCCCATACCAACACATCACTGGCACCCGATGTTCTACTGATTTGGCAGAAGTGCCGTCCATTTTGATGGAATTCTTCGCATCAGATAAAAGGGTAGTCCAGACATTCGCCCGACACTATCAGACCGGTCAACAAATACCCGACCATTTGCTTGACTTATGGATCAATTCTAAGCGAGTATTTACTGCCAGTGATCTCCAGTCACAGGTATTTTACTCAGCATTAGACCAGTCATACCATAGCTCTGATCCGTTGCGAGGACTTAATAATACGAGTGAAGTGTTGACACAAATACAGAGCCAATACTATAGTCTGCCGCCAGTGGCCAACACTGCCTGGCAGTTGAGGTTTGGCCACTTAGTCGGTTACGGCGCCAAATACTACTCATATCTGGTGTCGAAGTCAGTGGCGACCAGTATATGGAAAAAACTGTTTCAAAGCGATCCTTTTTCTTCGAGCGCCGGACAGAAGTACAGACACGAAGTATTGAGACACGGCGGAGGAAAACCTCCCAAACTAATAGTCGAAAGTGTTTTACAGGAGAATATCGGCGCCAAAAGTCTTTCGGATTCTCTTATAGACAATGTTTTGGAAACTTATGACAATTCAAAACATTTTATTAGAAATTAGTTAATAAATAAATAAACGATTCTTTAAATTAAATGCTTTCTATTATTAATGAAATTTCAATTAAAAGTAGAATAAAATGATTATAAAACTAATTGTTTCCTTCGTTCGCCTCTTCAAAGTTGAAGTTTCTAAATGCTAAGAGATGACCAAGGTTGTTGCTTCAAATCCCATCCGTTTTTGTCACTTTCTCCAGTCTATTCTAATTGAAAATGCGTTGATTTTTCACCTTGTCGCACTGGCTATATGAGTCACTCAAAACTTAGAACAACTATCAAAAGGACGGCCTTGATAATTAATGACTTATTGCATTTTTAATCCGAACGGTATTCTTATGAATAGGATATTTATTATCAAAACATTTAAATAGATTAAAATTATTTACAATTATATCCGCTTTAAATAAAAGGCATTTAAATTCATTAATCATATAATAAACTCATTTATATTTTTATTGGCTTTTCGTAGATTCAAAATGAAGTTTATTTGTCAGTATTTCAAACAAAAACTCATTTTTCTTCAGAAAAGCTTTACTTTGCTTTCAGACAAATATATCCATTAAATTGTGACTTAATTTTCGTTAAAATTGTTTCTAAAATTGAATTTATTTACAAATAAAATATTTAAAACATTTTAGTGAAAAAATTAGGAATTAATATAATCTTTGAAATAAAAGATAAAAAGTTGTAAAATCATAAAAGAGTTAAAAATAAGACTTTATGCTGAAGACCAACACATACAGAGAGGACAACATATTTGAGCAAAACTTCTAAACACAATCTTTAAATATCTGTCGGCGCAAAACCAACGATCAAAATATGTTTGCCCTCTAATTGTGAAGAGATTTATCATTTGATTGGTTTTGAGCACCAAATCATCGAATGAGTAATTATTATGTCTTAGAGTAGGAAAACATGAAAACGATATCAAAAGTTATTCAATCGTTTCATTAATATAAAAATGAGTTGAAATAAGAGTTTTTGTGTGAATTTGGGTTAACTTTAGAATAGATGCGAAGACTTAACTAATCGTTGGAATTATGTTTTGATTCAAATCTAATTTCAATTTAGAATCAATTCATTGAGAAAAGAGTTTTTAAAAATCAGAACTTTGAAGAAACGGATAGTATTTTCCGCGACTTTTATTCAATAGTTGTGCGACACTTGACATGCAATGAAGGAGAGGCTCAAAACAAGCCCTTCTTCTTCTTCTCTTTGTTCTTTCCGTCTAATTGTAATCTAGAAAACAGAATATATCGTAAAATATGTTAATTTGTTAGCAAATAAAAGACAGTTTCAGTAGATTTTCAACATTTGTTTCAATTATTATTCAAAATATTTGTTATTAAGCTTTAGTTGCGATTAGTATTCAGTATTCGGCAAAAAATTAATGTTTTGAACAAAAATAGAGATCATTTCAATAAAATATATAAAAATTAAATTTTAAAAATTTATTAAATTTGATAAATAAATAAAAACAATTTTAGACTACATTTGACGACAAGTGTTGGCATTGGATTGAGTTCTAGTTTTTCGCTTCAAATTCTGGCCTTCAGTCGGCACTGAATTCCAATTCACACTAATATTAAGATTGAAATTAAATATTGGATTAAAATTTGAGAAAATAATAATAAAACGATTCGGAAATCAATTGAAAGATGAATGAAATTCATGCAAAACTCAAGAATTTCTTTTCCATTTTCCTAAAAACGCTTTTTTGCCAAATATTTTCGACTGACGATGACTTGAATTTAAAGTGGTCTCAGACGGGGAAGGCGTCAAATACCGGCCGTCTGTCTCATTGTAATCCCTGAAATCCGTGCAATAAAATAAGGTAAAGACTGAACCCATTGTTTACAAAATAACTACATTTTATTAACTAAATGGAAAGCAATAGATATTTACCGCATTATTCCCATTAAAAAGCAGTTTGACTCGAGTTAAATGACATGCAATCTTATTAATGAGATCTAGGAGTTTGAGCACAAGTTAGAGATTTGAGCGCTAATACATTCAATCAATGCTTAGTATTGGGATTCCATATAAAATAAGTCTATTCTTTGAACAAATATTTCAATGATTTGTCCGAATAATAAACATTTGATTGAAAGCCGAATACCATAACCGACACATAAAGCCAAGCGATGCGAAATAAGTGACAAAAGAGGACTCACTCTCTCATATTATTGTCCAAAGTGTTCATTCGTCGCATTTCTTCCATATCTTTGGAGATGAGCTCAAAGGCCGCCAATTCCTTTTCGAAGTTAATCCTTCTTTCCTCCAATTCTTGTCGCTGTTGTTCCAACTTTTTGATCATTTCTTCGTTACGTCTCGTCAGCTGTCAATCAAATTCAAACCATTAATATCTCATTTCATAAAACATATCATTGAATACAAAAAAAATTATCGCAAAACTTGAGAAATAAAAACTAACTAATCATTGAATAACTGTTTTACTATTTATTGATTAGAGAATCAAATTCTTGTCTTCCGTTTGAATGTTTTGTTGAAAAAAAAAATCAAATGACATTTGGGATCAAATGAAATGTAAGCTTGTTAAGTTCATTTATAAATTTTAATGAGTTTTCTCATAAAATATCATTTTACAAGGTTCTAATTATCACCAATCGATTCAGCATGCAAGAATTAGTCGGAATCGGTGTTATTTGCCTTTCAATGAATTAAATTTTCGACTTTTCAAAATTTTGAAAGGTCCTCACCGTTTTTTAGTATGACCTAGGTAAGTTCTGATTTCACCATTTGATAGCATTTTGTGTGTAGAAACTCAAACTATTGGATTCCTTATGATTTTGATTGGCGGACACTTTACAGGCTTTCACCCCAAAGTCCTTTCGAGCAAATCATTAAGTATTTGACGCAATCAAAACTAATTTTATTTATTAAATTGTAAAACAATTATCACATAATAGCGACTCATTCGAGCGTTTAATCACAGAATCACTTTAAAGTTCGACTACTTTTGAATTAAACCATTAAATCATTTTAGAAATTGTTTTAATCAAAACTCAATTATTTGAGTATAAGATGAAAATATGTTTGAGTAAAATCATTTAATAATGAAATTCAATTATTTGAGACTTTTGGGGAGAATTGGGCTCATCTTTGACTCAATTGAAACAATCAATTGATAGGTTTTCAACTCATTTTAGATTTTTAAGAATCTTATAAAACAATTATATTTTTGGTAAACTTTAAATGAAAGACAAATATTTGACTGAATATAATCTGATTAATGGCTACACTGTTGTTGTATTTTATAAGTATCACAATTACATACGTCTGACTCCGAGTCTTTTAATTTGTTGATCTTCTCATTGACTTTCATTTCGAAGACCTGTTCCATCTCTGCTTCCATTTTCTTCATTTTGGTTTCGTGTTCCTTCTTTTCCTCTTCCATTTGCGCCAATGGGTTCCTAATAGTATTCAAAACCATTCAATCAAAGTATTTGACCACAAAATACAAAAACAATTGAAAGCAAACCAATCAATAAAATCTTAATCAACACAAAAGTGAATATAAATTGATTTGAGAATAAAATTAAAAAAATGGCAAATCTTTTGATTAATTGGCATAAAAATAGAAAACAATATTAAAGAGAAATAAACATTTGATGTGATTTGAAGGGAATGACAGACAATAACCGAATGCATAAAATAACTAAAAGTCTGGTTCGAATCAACTCAAACCCAATACATTACTTACCAGAACACCATCTGAGAGGTGTTCTTCGATATCCTTTGATAGCAATAACTAACAGATATAGGAAGTCATATAAGAGTAAAAAGTTTTATATGTAAGGAGAAAATCAGCGAAATTATTGATTTCATGCAAACATCGAATTAATTACTTTTTTTAAACACTATTTTAAACTAAAAAGAAGGGAAGGATTGAACAAAAATGAGAAATCACTTACTTATTCATATCTTTAAGCGTTTTTTTGTTTTCGTGTCCCATTCCGGTTAGTTTACGGCATCGGAAGTTCTCGTAGTGAACATTATTAGTGGTGTCCAAAAGGTCTAACATATAGGTGCGGATCAAAAGGTTGCGGAGCGCCACAAAGTCGCAGTGATCCATATTCTCGACTGAAATTTGCAAAACAATTACTCGATCACAACCTTAAATGCAATGCTTTACTCACTGTCAACGACACCCCACGGATACCTACGGCCGCGTTTCCGTTCACCGCCCGTTTCAATCACATAATTACTGCCGACGACTGCAAATGGTATTCGACTTTTGAGTTGTTTTTGAACTTTTCCCTCTTCTTCTTCATCACAATCGGGAAACTCATAAATTTTAATCTTATTCTGTGTGATGTCATTCATAACCTGAGAAAAGTCGAAACCAATTGATAAGAATATAAATAAGAAAATGGATTAAAACATACATTTTTCTTGAATTGATGGCATTCCTCTGGCGTCATAGTGTCTGCTTTGGCGATGACGGGAATGATATTAACCTTATCGTGTAAGTGAGACATGAACTCAATGTCCAATGGTTTTAGCGAATGACCAGAAGGATAAATGAAGTAAAGACAGCAATGGACTCGATTATCCTGAATATGCGTCCGATGAACGCGGGTCTCAGCGTTCAGGTATTCTTCATAACGGCTTTCAATGAAGTTAGTGATCGGTTCCCAGCAATTGGTGTTATTGACAGCACCACCAAAACCAGGCGTATCCACTATAGTTAGGTGCAAATTAACTGTTTTCTCTTTCAGTAAGACTTTAGTTGTCTCCACTTCGACAGTCTTTGAGGCGCGTTTTGAAGGACCCGGATATTCACCAGAGTATATGTCCGTCAAGAACATTGAGTTAACTAAAGTGGACTTTCCTAAACCGGATTCACCTCAAAGACAAATAACAAATTTCAGACTAATTGAGACAAAAGGATAATCGATTGGCTATTAATCGATACTTGAATTAGAAATCAACCGACAATTCATTGATTGCTTCGAATATTTCTGCGATTACTTAAAGCCTATAACTTATAGATATAGAGATAATGAGAATAAAGACATACCGACGACCATAAGTGTAAATTCAAATCCTTTTTTGACTGTTTTGCGGTGTATTTGATTCGGTAAATCGGAAAACCCGACGAAAGAGTCCGAATCTTTGGTGATTTGTTGTTTGCGTTTACTTTCATCCGTTTTAACAGAATTTGTCATATTTTCTATCCGATCCCTTTCCCTATCTCTCGACAAATACTCTTTAGCCAAAAGACTGGAATTCATGGCAGCGTTAGTAGGCGTCGGGTTATCGCGAAAAAGAAAATCGCGTTTTGCGTTCAACTGAAAGACAAACAATTATTCCATTAATATTGACATCACTTTTAATAAATAGCACTTTACTAGTTTCAATTTCTTTAACATTAATTAAATGGTTAAACAAATGCAAATAATCTAAAATATAAGACAAGAATACTTTTAAATGCTTCTAATGTTCAATAAAAGTGAGTGAATGGCAAACATAAGTGAATCAAATGAATAACTGATCGTTTGATTGCATACATATTCACACAAAAGTCGAATAATAACTCAAATTATGAGTTCAAAAATTTGATTCAAATTGAAAGTCACTCAATATATTGTGAAGAGTTGATAAACTTTTGACAACAGTTGGCTTTCAATTCCTTTTCACTGTGTTTCACATCTCCTGAGTGATCACAATTTCATTTAGAAGCATTCGGATTGAATGAAACAAGCACATATCACCTGACTTCAATGTTTTCAGTTCTAATTATTTGTAACATAAAAATCTAATGTTTAATGAATACGATTTATACTAACATTTCAACACAAAACCTAATCCTTAGATATTTTTTGTATTTGTATAGGGATTGCAAATTGAGATACGCTTACAAACAGAGTATCAAAGACTCAAATGAAACACTTTAATGAAATACATTATCGAAAAAAGTTACTGTAGTTGTAATTCAACACAACCTAAAAGAGAAAAGTTGTCAACTTTTAACACTTCTGAATGAAAATATGTGTAAAAATGACAAAATATTCGATGGATTAATGTTTTAATGAATCGGAAATATTTGACAATTGATGACAATTGAGATCAGATATCGAGATATACGACACATAAACAGCAATTGGCTGTAAAAGAGTCAGACGTGAAGACAACCAAACTTACAGATAAGTTCTCTTTACGCGCTTCGGGTGAAGAGATCTGTGGCTCATAAATCTTTTGCCTCTGAGCCAAACGCTCGACACCTGCGAACCGATAAGTCGATCCGCCATACGTTGGTGTAGTGGGAGTTCGCGCCGCACTCGAATAGGGTGTAGTAGGGGTTGGTGTTGGTGTCGGCGTTGGAGATAAATCCCGAAAAAATTGATCCTTTAGTGCTAAAGACTTTGAAGTACTAGTAGGAGAAGGGAGTGGGAGACCGATGTTTATCTCATTCATATCTGATGGAGAAATCGGTAAATAGACATCTCTGACTGGGGTGAGACTTCTTGAGCCCACTTGTTCCCAACCAGCAACTAATGTTTGAAATGCTCCCAAATCTTTGGGTACATTCCGAACATTACTGGCATTGGTATACATTCCAGACATTATTACTTTTGTATCATTGGTTCAACAGATCAATAGATTTTTGTTTCTTTCAAACAATTTATCTGTTATTCGAAGGAAAGCGAAAACTTTTTCACAAATAGTAAAACATAACATAAATAGAGAAACATTTGACTCTAATCTCAGTATAAGTCAGTCATATATCTGTATATGTCTTAGAAAATGAGTCACTTCTTCTACAAATAAGATCGAGATTTGTGTTGGAATCAGAACTTAAAGCAAAAACAGATGTTCGCTAAGAGTTGCAAAGACTCACTGAAAACTCAGCTCACAAGAGACAGACTCTATTTGAGCGCTGAATCAATCGGAGCTCCCATTTCATAAGTGAAGCACAACTGGAGAGTGCGAGACATTAGACAATAAACACGACAGACATCAGGCGTCCAATGATCACAATTTTGCATACATTATGTGTCGCATAACATGTGCTTCGTTTGGATCACTAATCAAATCCATTATCGATAAGACGATCACTCAATGAAACACATCTTTGACTACAATTTGTCGAAACAAAACTAACCCGACTTACGATAGATTAATATTGTCTCAGATTTCAAACATAAAATTGTCATAAACTCTATTGAATATAGTCATCGATATATGAAAAAGAACACCGATATTGAGCAAGCACAGATTTCATTAGAATATTCAATACTGGAATCTGAATAGAATAGTGAGAGACAAACTGGTTTTCCTTCAATTCATGACAAAACAAAATTGTCTGTCTGTCCCACACATTATTGCATATTTACACATCAATTTCAAATGAATGGAAATACACTTGACTGCCATTATAATCAACATCCTATACAATCAATTTTTCTTTATAATCGACGCTAATCTTAGACCAATCCAATAGAGAACTGAACTAAAACTACTCCGTTATAATCAACAATAAATTTCACAAAATTGTAAAATAAAATTCAGAGAAAACTAACTCAAAATTCACTCAAATCTCTTAAAGAGTGTAAAATAACTGATTATTTACAATAAAT
>JAQFXL010001834.1:0-10326 GCA_034693445.1 Edwardzetes edwardsi
TCTTTTATTGCTGTTATAGATCACCGATTTATCGGTAAAAGTACTAAATTTACGCTTTTTATCGTTGAACACAATTTGATTTTTGTCGTTAAACTGGACATCACTTGAATTACATCCATATTCGGAAACAATATTTGTTGAGCTTTTGAAGAATGTCGTGATTTTTGTCTGTTTCGACATTCAATTGACGATTATTTGGACAACAGTTGTAACCGAATATATCTTTAAAAGAGTGACACTTTTGACAAAACAAACAAAACATTTGAAAATATTTTGAAGTTAACTCACTTTTATGAGACAATTGAGGGAACGTTTAGTAATTTCATACATTAAATCCAAACATTAATTTAGAATATTCTTTAACATCAGAATAAGTAGATAAATGATATGAAAGTAGACCTAGACCATATTCAGGAACATATTTCTTAAATAAAATTAGATTCACACCTAAACCAATGGTATATAATAGACGAAACCCTCGGGTTTTAATCCTCAAGAGTTTTTCAATTTGTAAATTCATTTCCTTTTTATAAAACTTTATTGATTTGAATACTGATTATACACTCATTTGAGTTGAAATTATTTTACAAATTAAACATTTATTCAATGGAATTGATTCGTAGCTGTCGTTCCCTCCAATCAATTCAATGGACAGAATAACTGACATAAAAATATTGATAAAAATCTCTTTCCATTCGAATACAAAAAAGATTTTTTTTTATAAAAAATAGTTGATTTGAGAATAAATAGCAGAAAATTAAAATACAATTATATTTGAATTAACAAACTTTATAGCAATTATTTGGAAGCACAATATGAAAGGACAACCATAGGAGGAAGAGTTGTTTCAATTCCAATAATACTTATAATTAGTGATCCAAATACTTATTACAGAAGAAATTGTGACTCAATTTTCTCATACAATAAAACAATTAATAAATAGAAATATTTGCAAACAAGCGATGAATTGACCCCAAAATCAAAGCAATAATTATTTTTTATGCGGAGTCCAACTCTTATTAGATTTTAGAACGCGTTTAAACATTTTGGTTGGAGTCATGTTTTTCAAACTCATTTTACTGGATGTTATTTTCAAGTTTTCGATTTCTCCTCTAAAATAAAATATACAACAAATTAATTTCAATAAAATAAAAGAGTAATTGAATTAAAATTTTAATAAATAGCAGAAAATAAATATTTTTTCGAAATTCTAACCATTTTTCAAACAAAATGTTTAGATATTTAACGCAAAAGTAATTTACAGAAAAAACATTGAAAACACTTAAACAGAAAACAAAGTATTTTTTGTGAACTTTATTGAAAACAAAAAGTGTAAAAATTAGAAGAAAGATATTGTCATTAATTCTGACCTCTTTTGTGATTTGATGGCATTAATACTGAGATTATCACAACTGATAGCAGCGGCTCTTCGGTCGCCAATCACTTCGTTTCGCTGATAACTGAAGTTTTGGATTTGTTTCAAAGCATTCAAGTCGTTGGCAGAGTAGCCCTCTTTGATCTCTTCGGGGCTGACGTCGTCTTTCATGAAAGGCAGTTCAACCGCATATGAACTCCTCAAATGCGGTAAAACCATTGTATTTCTTCTTTGAAGTATTGACATTCGCTGTTCATCATTAAGAGAGTCATCAATAGAACACTCCCCGCGTTTAAGAGCATTCAGATGATTGGGATCCATGAACTCTCCCTCTTCGTCAGCCATTATCAGTCGGCTACCGGTGCCGGTCGGCAGCTTTCGGTTTATACTCAATGATATGTTACTGCAGTTGGAGTTCGAGATATCCATTGACGATACGCTTCGATTTGGGAAATTTGGTTGAGTAGTATTGATGTTGACAGTGGTGGGCATACAGAAGTAGGTGCTCCCGTTATTATTATTATTCGATGCTTTGTCTAACATCTCCCTCAGACTTTTGACTTCATTTTCAAGTGATTGGATTTTTCTGCCCATCTCTTGATTTTCTTTCGCATATCTCTCTTTGTTTTTGCGCTCGAATTCAAAAGACATTTCTTCAGTCGTTAATTGTGTTTTCAAATTGGAAATCAAGTTCTCGTATTTACAAATGTTTGCCATTTGTTGGCCGTAACTCTGATTAAAAACTTTGAGTTCATTTTCCAAACGAAGAGATTTTTGCTGCTCTTCTGACAAACTTTGTTTAAGGGCTGAAACCTTTTCTTTGAAACTATTGAACCTCTTGTCGACTACTGTTTGGATTTCTTGTAGTTCTTGATTGGCGATCAAAACTTTGTGTTTCTCATCCATGAGTTCCTTTGAAATGCATTCAATTTGATTACATTTCTCTTTTAAATGTTTTTTGTTTTCATCGTTCGTAGCCTTCAAATCGCGATTAACTGCAGAAACGACTTCGCGTTCAATACATTTCTCTTTGAGTTGGTTTACATATTCGGCGACAGTTTTCTCCAATTCGATGATCTTCTGATTGGTTTCTTCAGTCAAAGTCTTTGTGTTATTTTCCAACTCTTCTTTCATTTGGGAAATGACTTCAATTTTATTAGAGTTCTCCTTTAATTGTCGCTCATTTTCAGCAATAGTTTGTTTCAACTCCTGATTCTGAGCGAAAAGAACTTCATATTCGCGGCGTTTATCTTTCAAAGCGGACTCAATCTCATTAGGTTTGATGTCGAGGACACAATCCAATGACTCGCCGACGGAAGCTCTGATAAACGAGTTTAAAAACTTATTTATAGATTGTTTGAGATCTTCGGCCGAAATATTGGATTCCATGTGTCGGAGATTTTCTTCTTTGCAGACAATCAACAACTCATTCATTCTTTGATTTTCGACTCTTTCTTTGTCCAAATCTTCCTGCAATTCGTTGAGTCTTTGGTTCAAAGCATTAATTTCGTTGTTTTTTTCTTTAATATCATCCATACATTGACTCAAATTATCCTTAAAGTCATTGATATCTTCATTATTGGAATCAATCTTTTGATGTAATGACTCGTTTTCGTTTCTTTGAGAGGACAGACTATTGGTGAGAGAATCGATTGTTTTGCGATATTCGTGACATTCTTCAGAAAGTTTTTCAAATTTGTCGCTTAAAATCTGGAATTCACTCATTTCTATGCTATTAGAGATCTGTTCAGACAATTGTCTTTCTAACTCTTCAATCATATGAGATGTCAATTCGATTTGAAAACATTTTTCTTCTAATTGTCGCTGAATTTCGGCAACTGTTGTCTTCAAGTCCCGATTCGAAGCATAAATGACATCATATTCGCGACATTTATCTTCAAATTGCATAACGAGTTCAGCGATTGATGTCTTCAACTCATCATTCAAAGCAAAAATGATTTCATATTCGCGACATTTATCTTCTAATTGTCGTTCGTTTTCACCGTTTATAGCATTCAAATCCCGATTGAGTGCAGAAACGGCTTCATATTCAACACATTTCTCTTTGAGTTGTTTTACATTTTCGGCGATAATTGTCTCCAATTTAATGATCTTCTGATTGGTTTCTTCTGTGAAAGTTTTGGTGCGGTTTTCCAACGCTTCGTTTATTTGAGAAATGATATCATATTCGCGACATTTATCTTCTAATTGTCGTTGAATTTCGGTAACTGTTGTCTTCAAGTTTTGATTTGAAGCATAAATGATATCATATTCGCGACATTTATCTTCAAATTTCATAACGAGTTTAGCGATTGATGTCTTCAGCTCATCATTCAAAGCAAAAACGACATCATATTCACCACATTTATCATCTAATTGTCGCTGAATTTCGGTAACTGTTGTCTTCAAATCGCAATTTGAAGCATAAATGATATCATATTCGCGAAATTTATCTTCTAATTGTCGTTGAATTTCGGTAACTGTTGTCCTCAAGTCCTGATTTGAAGCATAAATGACATCATATTCGCGACTTTTATCTTCAAATTGCATAACGAGTTCAGCGACTGATGTCTTCAGCTCATCATTCAAAGCAAAAACGACATCATATTCGCGACATTTATCTTCTAATTGTCGTTCGTTTTCGGCGTTTATAGCCTTTAAGTCTCGATTGAGTGCAGAAACGACTTCATATTCAACACATTTCTCTTTGAGTTGTTTTACATTTTTGGCAATAGTTGTCTCCAATTCAATGATCTTCTGATTGGTTTCTTCTGTGAAAGTTTTGGTGCGGTTTTCCAACGCTTCGTTTACTTGAGAAATGACATCATATTCACCACATTTATCATCTAATTGTCGCTGAATTTCGGTAACTTTTGTCTTCAAATCGCAATTTGAAGCATAAATGACATCATATTCGCGACATTTATCTTCAAATTTCATAACGAGTTCAGCGATTGATGTCTTCAGTTCATCATTCAAAGCAAAAACGACATCATATTCACCACATTTATCATCTAATTGTCGCTGAATTTCGGTAACTGTTGTCTTCAAATCGCAATTTGAAGCATAAATGACATCATATTCGCGACATTTATCCTCTAATTGTCGTTCGTTTTCGGCTTTTATAGTCTTTAAGTCTCGATTGAGTGCAGAAACGACTTCATATTCAATACATTTCTCTTTGAGTTGTTCTACATTTTCGGCGATAGTTGTCACCAATTCAATGATCTTCTGATTGGTTTCTTCTGTGAAAGTTTTAATGTTGTTCTCCAACTCTTCGTTAGTTTGAGAAAAAACTTCAATTTGATTGCATTTATCTTTTAATTGTCGTTCATTTTCAGCAATTGTTTGTTTCAATTCCTGATTCTGAGCGAAAAGAACGTCATATTCGCGCCGTTTGTCTTCCAAAACGGACTCAACTTCAGAGAGTTTGATGTCGAGGACGCAGTCCAACGACTCGCCGACAGATGTGTTGTTAAATGAGTTTAAAAACTTATTTATCGATTGGTTGAGATCTTCGACCGAAATATTGGATTCGTTGTGTCGGAGATGTTCTTCTCTGCAGACATTCAACAACTCATTAAGTCTTTGATTTTCCACTATTTCTCTGTCCAACTCTTTCTGCAATTCGTTGAGTCTTTGGTTCAACGCATTAATTGCTTGGATTTCGTGGTTCTGTTCTTTAATTTTATCCATACATCGACTCAAATTGGTCTTCAAGTTATTCAAATCCTTATAATTGGAATCAATCTTTTGGTGTAATAATTCGTTTTCATTTGTTTCAGAGGACAGCCTTTTGTTGAGGGAATCGATTGTTTTGCGATATTCGCGACACTCTTCCGAAAGTTTGTCAAATTTGTCGCTTAAGATCTGGAATTCACTCAACTCTACGCTATTGTCCCGAAAGTGCCTCAAATGTTGAATAGTAGACAACTGTTCAGACAATTGTCTTTCCAACTGCTTCTTGTCTTTGGACTCCTGGTCGAGAACTGTCTCCAATTCATCGATTCTGAACTCTAGTTCACGATTTGCTTCAATCAACTTCTTCTTGTAATCCATTTCCTGATCCATTTCTTCGCCGTTGAACTTCACTGTTGAGAATAAATTATTATTTATTGAAATCAATTAAAAAATAAATCTATTCTTTGACTAAAAATAACTGATTTTAAAAACTGTTAAAACATTAAATGCTTTTATAAACAAACGAATCAAACATTGAATGAAATAAAAGTTCAAACGTTTTCCCAAACATTTCGACTCAACTGACGATTGGATAAAATGTTTATTCAAAATAATTTCACACTTTTTTAAATGAATTGAATGCGTTATTTGATGTAAACTCAAGTTTAAAAAAGTACTAAAATAGCTGAAAACGATTTGACGTAAGTTCTAAAGCGGTTCTTCATTGCTCGCATTCAATGTGATTCTCCGCCCAATTGGTTGTGTTTTGATTCATTCAAAGAAACTGTAAGGCATTTATTATCCCCAAAAATTGAGACAACTTTAGAATTCATAGTTTAAGTTTGAGATTTAGAAGATTATCGCAATCATATGATCAGTATTACAGTGTATTATTTCTTTTGACCTTACTTATTTATTGAAAATTTTGCGAAACATTCAAATTTAATTTCACTTTGACTTAAAAATTACTGCTAAGAAAAATTTCACTCTTAAATTCACGAATTGAGACTTTGCACTGATTTACTGTAATTTCAGTGAAGCTCATAATAAAATGTGAATTAATTTAATTTTTGAACTTGTTGAATATATTTTTAATAAAAATCAACTTAAGGGAAATCATAGCAATACTGACACATTTGTTGAGCACCACTTTTCTTAGGCGTAGATGTAATGAAAAAAGTGGTAATCGTTGACATTTTCGGAACTAAAATCAATGATTGATTCGTGAAATCTTTGAGAATTGAGTTTATATTCTGTCCATTCATTTATTCAAACAATAAATATAAATCGATTTCACATAGACTTCGTTGTCATTCAGTCGATAAAATTAATGGTAATTATAAACAATTTAAATAAGATTTTTCTCTCCTTTAAAAATACAGATAAAAATGGGATAAATTTTAGAGATATTTGCGTTGAAATAAAAACTTTGAGTGTCCAAAACACAACTGACCACTTATAAAGTCACTTGCTCAAAGTATTCAAACCGGTTGTAAAACTTAGATATCAAAGCACAATATATTAAATACTCTTTCCTCTCGTTATAAAATATGTCATATTTGAGTGACTCATTAAATCACAACAACTCTTGTTTTCATTGATAAGTTTTATGAAAAATTGATGAAATGATGTTTTGTTTGCGACAATTAAGTCATTCAAATGCCAATCATTTATTCAGATTTGCGAATAGTTTTTCTCAGATAATAAGCCAAAGAAGTCTTCAGAGAAGTGCTATACTTCAGAAAGAAGGCGATCGACGCTCACTATTGAAAGGTCTGCCGAAAACGGATGAGGGCTCTCAGGGCGAGCGCTTTGAAGTCGGCCCTTTCGGTAAAATATGTGAATTCCCGACAACCGATACTCCCAATCGACTCTTCGATGAAATTCCATTCAAAGACTTACCAATAATTCATATAAAGACCTCAAAAAACAATACGATATTCTCGTTGTGCGGAAGTGATGGCAGTTTCATTCTGTGCCGTTCGTGTGGAATGGAAGGCTTCAAGAATTGTCGCAAAGGCACTAATGTTGCCGCACAGGTGACCGCACTTTCATTCAGTCAGAAGATCACTCGATTGGGTCACAAAACAGTTCGCATTTGCATCAGAGGATTAGGACCCGGAAGAGTCTCTTCAGTTAAAGGACTGCAAATGGGAGGCATTAATATCGTGTCGATCACTGACACCACTCCTATTATTGAAGTGCCCCGACATAGACCCCCCTCCGCCAGAAGTGTTTAATCATTTGTTTTAATAATCAATTTAATAGAAATTGAAATAAATTTATTGTCAAATAGTTTTCAATTAAAAAATAATTCACAAATCAAACGAATTAATGAATAAATGTTTGGTTTAGTCATCTAATCCTTAAGGGATACCATTCCCTCATCCATTTCAATTTTCTTAATCTTGCACAATTTTGAGAAGAATTTTGATTCAATATCTTCTTTGGAAAAGCTGTCGTCCATTGACTTGAATTTCTTGATGACCTGAAAATGTAACAAATGTTAAAGGATTCAAATATTACTGAAAATGAGTCAAAAATACCCTTTTCTTCAACTTTTTCAGAGATAATGTATTATTTTGTGACTCTTTTAGGATTTGGACAATAATTTTACGAATTTTTAATTTAGGGTTCGATTCGCTATTAGTTTCTTGTTCTGAGTTTTTGATCAGATCTTCTGTTACTTCTTGCAAACCATCATTTTGTGCAGTGTTTTCACTGCCGTTCATCTTTTCATTTGCCTCTTTGTCTTCACTCTTATCTGATTTATGTCTCTTATTCTTCTGATTTACTTTCGAATCATTTGAGTCCCTTTTGTTTGGATTGTTGGTCCCATTATTGTTTGGATTAGTTTTAATGGCATTTTCGAAGACATCCCACATTTGTTGCGTATAATATTCATTATTGACGTGAAGACAACTCCGAACAAAGTTAAAGAACTTTTGTTTCTTCCGCGGAATGTTGTCGTAACCGCTCAGTCGAGTCAGTAAATCCTTTATATGATTATTACAATTGGATTCATTGATAGCTGTATTGACTTTCTATTAAACAAAACAAAATCAAAATGGGGGTAATTTATCGGGTGTTGAGGACAGACCTGAACCCATTCCTCCTGTTTTGCTTTGCCTTTTGTTGAATTATCTTTTGATTTATAGTCAAGTCCTCCATATTTCTGGTCTTCAGAAATGCATTGATTGTGAGAATTGTAATCATATCTGAAAGCAATCAATAATTTACTCAAAAATCAGTTAAATGTTTAAAACTGTAAAATACGTGAAATCTCTGCCGCAGTCGACACAAGAAACTGATTCCGATCGACATTGACTCAAATGTTTGTCCACTTTATTCTTCTTCAGTGATTCACCACAAGAATTGCACGTAAAAAATACCATTTTATTTGAATTAAAGCCAATTGTCTGAAAGAATTACAATCAAAGAAAGTCTTAAAAGGATGAGTAAAACGTGTTATGGTTTTTGAAAATATTTTGGAATTGAATTCATTCATAAATATCGTTATATTTAATAATTTCAAAACTAAAGCCCTTTTTTGAGGATTAAATTTGCGATAAAAGTCATAAAAAGATATTTAAATTTAAAAAAACTTTTAAATAAAAAGCGAGAAATGAAATGAAAGATTGAGAGTAAGATCTGAAGAATGGATTATTTGAAGAAATGTGAGGCCAAGACTTATTCATCTCCTAATAGAAGATAATCATTGAGCAAACCCTTCCTCCAGAGCACATAGAACTTGAAATCATTCCTTTTGATGGCCAAAAGCATCGCACAGACAAACATATTGATGGCAATAATAGAGTGAATGATTGCTATTGTCTTCACATCATATTTGACGGGAACGATGTGCTCAAGACTTGGGTCCAGTTTTCCCAATTGATGGCAAGTATTGGAACCGAATTGGATGACTGCCACCAATAGATTCAACGAACCGATGAATACGTGGATTGAAATAACAGATAAACAGATTTTGCTTCGATTTATGTAGTGATATATGAGTGACAAATACCAGACGACACAAACTACTGTCACTTCAATGCAAGTGATGGTCGACATCATCACAGACAACGACACTATGAAAGACAACTCATCCCAACAAATGTCAGTCATTTCGTAGAAAATAAAGTAAGTGATGACCAGAGACCACAAAACAGCCGAAAATGAATTCAAGTTATACTCAATATCGAAGTCCCAGTGCTTTCCCGACACGTATTGATCCAAAATTTGCAAATATTTCAACGATTCAATGGTTATCACTGATTGCTCGGAATCGGCCAATGAATTGATAGTTTGGACAGACGTTGAGGCGCTTTGAATGGGTTGTGATGTCGGCACTGATTCAGTCTTTGAAGAATCTCTTGACTTCGACTCATCTCTCGTTGGTTTCACATCTTTTGTGTCCTTTTTGTTTATGGCTTCGGCTTTATTTTGATCCTCGGATTTGTTCTTTTCTTTCATTTCATTTTCAACTGACATTTGGGACAAAATTAGTCGCAAAACACTTAAAAGTGATAATTAAGACAATAAATGGCTTTTAGTTTAAAACAGTTTTAAAGACAAAACCTCTAAAAAGTTACAGTTTTTGAAACACTATTTTATTGGCAAAACCTTTCAGACATTCAAACTATTGTAAAGTTGAGCAAATGAATAGATGATCATGACTATTTTTCTAATATACAGTGGCTAAAGAGTGTCTTTGACACTTTCCAGAATAACTTCAACCAAATTAGTGCGATTGGTGCGATAGATGCGCATTAACTTGGTTGAAGTTATTCTGGAAAGTGTCAAGGGCACTCTTTGGCCACTGTAAATATTAGATTATTCGCATTGAATTCTGATTTGACTTTTTATTCATTTTGTTAGAAATGCGACAAAAATTGTTTTGTTAGATAAGTGTTTGTCTGATGGGATCGTTAAGAAAGACCGCGTTGTATACCAAGAAAATGATGATCAGAACTGCAATAATAATGTTTGCGATCAGACTAAAGAACTTCATTGCAGTACTGTAACAGTCGACTGCCATTATAATGAACACCCTATATAACGAACTTTCCTTTATAACGAACGCTATGTTTAGACCACTCTAATAGAGAACTGAACTAAAACTACTCCGTTATAACTTATGAGTAAAATTTTTATTAAAATAATTACAATTAAAATGTATTTTACAAAAGAGTCACTCAATTCCAGTATCACTTCGAATGGTCTTTGTTTCAGAAGGCGTTGGAGTGACTCCCGCTTCGGAAATATCAACT
>JAQFXL010001835.1:0-10315 GCA_034693445.1 Edwardzetes edwardsi
GTGTGTGTGTGTGTGTGTGTGTGTGTTTTGATAACTTATTGCTTCTTAACTACTGGATGACTACTGTCTACACTCGCTTTTGTTGAATATAACGAGTATTGGTTGTGAATAACACAGAAATACTTGAATGTAATCATTAATTTTTAGTTGAAATTATGAGAGAGAGTGAGAGTGTATGTGTGTGCGAGAGAGAGAGAGAGAGAGAGAGAGAGAGAGAGAGAGAGAGAGCAGAAGAGTAATGATTTATTCATAATTATTTATGTCGAGTGAATGGCAAAGAATTTCAATTAAATAAATGTTGAAAATATATATTTATTTATAGCGAGAGTAGTCTGTAGTCGACGTTTAGTTAGAGTGCTGTTCACTACTAACAACACTATTGAAAAATTTTAGTGACTTTTATTCAATTGTGTGTTTTTGTCACATATAGTGTACAAACACTTCCATAGACTTAACAGAAGAGTCGAGTCTATTGTCAGCCACTCTGGTCTGACTCCGTGTCGAGAGACTCAATGACTAGTTTATAGTGAAGTTAAACCTACCAGCAATTGAATGGTTGGAATAGCGAACAATTGGGCCCAAAGTGACTCTTGTGACTCTCGCACCCATCACTTAGTCCAAGTATTGATAGTTTTGTGTACATAGAGAATGCATCCTAAGCAAAGCACAGGATAGTTAATAAGCTTGTTTACATTCATTGTATAGATGAGGGCCAGAGTTTTGCTTCATTAGTCGGTCTATTGTCAGCCCTTGTCGTCGTATTTCTCGCCATTTCGGTCTCCAGTTTCCCGTTATGTCCTCACTCTCTTTCTCTCGATTCTGTCCGCAGTAGAGCACAATCCCTATGAGTGCTACCAATCAGTTCTCGCGTCCCATTTCAGCGCAAAAGGAATGAGAAGCAGAGGAGGAATGAGTGCAGAGATCACTGTTTGGCACTCTTTTCGATTATAATAATGGTTATAATGTACTAAATGTTATACACGTTTACTCAGAATGAATGAGTGCACAGTATGTCATAGATTAGAACGAGATGTGACTTTTCACTCGCAACTATACGCTCAATGCTCTCCGTTTGCATGAAGTCTGTCCATCTGTTCCTCACTCCAACAGTTCCTCTTCATTGCCTTTTTGTCGCAACTTCGGAACCAATACTATTAATAACATTAAACTCAATGTTTGGCTGTTGGCTGAGCTCAGGTCGTTTGTTCACCTGAAAAGGTGATGCCTTTCAAACGCCTAATGGGACTGGTGTTCAAAAGAGACTACACTAAAAAGCTTAGACCAACTAAAATATATTAATACTTTGAGAGCTCTCTTCAGCATCTCTTTTATCTATTGCTTGCATTCTTGAGATCAGATTTGAATAAATTTCTTCAGACATAAACATGGAATTGACTGAACCCTTGAAAATATTTTAAGACTTTATTTCTGTCCACAATTTTTATGACTCACGCAATGATAAGTCAGAAAATGCCGTAAATTTTATTACTCGTACCGAACATATTATTGTTATGTTTTGTGCCAATTGACCGTTAAGGCCGTTTAGCACACGTCCAGAACAAGTAAAAATTGTTTTCTGAACTTTGAAGTTGTCTTTCAAACGTTTAATAGAGTTTTTGTTAATAGAGTTTAGTTGTGTTAATAGCACTGTAAGTGTGAGCAACAAAACTGTTATGTATTTCGCATTCAAATTATTTTTAATATAATTTCGTTGTTTAATAGATTCGCAAAAAATAATTTAATGTCGTATTCAGTGTTCACTTTATTTTCAAACTATAATAGAGGCGGCGTTTCATCAAATGGTTTAAAAACTGATTATACACTGTATAGCAAATGATTTAGTTATTATTATTATTATATTTAGCAGTAAGTTCTTCGAGCGCTCAACCATTTTAATAACAGAGTTCTCATGACTTTAATATAGCGATACAGACGAGAGGAAAGAGAGGAACTGTTTTTAAATATCATAGCAATGAATAGCGGCTCTGAAACAGAGGGAGAGAAAGAGAGAGTAGAATCACTTTGGAATCACTTCTCAGACAATTTATTATATTTGAGCCGAAAAACTAGAGCCGAACATAGAGTAGAATACAGTGAAAGCAGTTATAAATATATTATGTGAACATAAATACAGCCCAACTCTTAATAACTTACGAAATGGTATTAATGTTAATGAAATTTACGGTGAGATTCGAGAAAAATCAAAAACAAAAATATTCGAATCATAATTGAAATGATAGCCTCAGAGCTAGTCTGTGCTTAGTCTGTGCTAGGTGTTCAATGCAATTATTTATTATCCGCCGTTCAATAAGGGGGTCAGAGGTTACTCGCAAACCACATATCATTCATATGAGTTGTGTAACCCTTCAGCCGATGAGAGTTATTATCGACATTCTGTTAATTGAATTTACATTAAATCCAAATGAATTATCTTTTTTGAGATAATAGCAAATAGTGTTGGCTTTGAATTGAAGGAACAAATTATAAGTAAATCATAAGTAGCCTCAGAGTAGAAATTTTTCGCTCAATTTTTTCTATTATTTGAAATACTTTACGGATTTATTCATTCGATTGAAGCGATAGACAGTCTGTGTGTTAGAGATCTTAATAGTATATAATAGTAATGAATAGAAAACAAATTAGAGAACTGAACGATCAAATGAGCGCTCAATCATTTTTTTGTGCCGGTGTTAAGGCATGTCATACGTGTGTGCGAACTGTAAGGCCTTATACTTTAATAATATATTATTAGACCAATTCTGGGTCTCTGTTCGGTGACTACCCTCTAATCTACTTTACGCTCTTCTCAGATCACTCAGATCATTTATATTCTATTATTCATTACAATTGCGTAAACTTACATATCATAACACTTGAGAGAAATAGTGGATCTCCTCTCAAATTTATCCAAATCACCTTTGCATTGCATTTTTCAATTATTTCAGTGCTTTGTTTAATTCATCAGTTTTTCTGGTTTTGGAAATTAAATTATCGGTCGAATGAGAGTTAATATTAAAAATGAATCAATCATTTGATACTCATTTCAAAGCCATTAAATTAAGAGCAAAATATTTGAGATTCATTGGCAAAAACCAAACTCTGGTTTATGGCTCTAATTAGCGATAATAACGAGTAATTCAGTTTCACTCAAAGAGATGATTGTATTGCTCTTATCTATGGAACCATCTTTAGACTAATAATATCCATAATACCCATAATTGCAAACTTTTGGAAATAATTTTAAGTCTCAGCCAAACATAGATTGAAATCATTAATATTGCAATCATTTTAAGCACAATTTGAACATTTTGCTAGTTTATAAGCTCATTAATGCCCTCAAAATTACTGAGCAATTTACTGGAATAACAATTATTGACTGTGAGACTAATGTCAGTACTGTTTGATTATATTCAGGCGTATGTTTCCAACCCTTCGCTGTTCGTTCACTGGCATAGAACTGGACGCCCGATATCTGGTTTTGATGGACATCGTTCCCGTCGATAATAAGCGATATCGTTACGCATATCATAGGTCTTCATGGCTGGTGGCCGGCAAAGCAGACCCGCCATCACCTGCGCGCCTTTATGCACATCCCGATACGCCATTCAGTGGCGATCAATTGCGTAAACAAGTGGTCTCTTTTGAGAAGGTTAAACTCACCAATAATGAAATGGATAAGAGTGGACATGTATGTCATCTGTTTGCTAGACAATACATTTTAATTAACCTTGCTTAACTATTCTAATAGATCGTGTTGAACTCAATGCATAAATATCAACCGCGTGTACATTTGGTGAAACTGCGGTCAGACTATCACAACGGCAACCCTCCTGTCATTAATAATCTGGAAGCAGAACAGTTCCGGTCCTACATATTCCCAGAAACGGTGTTTACAGCAGTGACGGCATATCAAAATCAACTAGTAAGTTTCATATTTCATTGAACTTAATTTGAATATTCTTCGCCTCAATTGCTAATAAATAAAAAGTGTTTGAGTTATAGTGCTTTGAGAGGATAGGATTAAAAATAAAAGTTAAACAAAAGTTTATAACAAAATTAAGTCCAAATTGGTTGAGACAAACGTTAAAAACGCTTTTACGACAACATTAACATATTTATGTCGAGCTAACATTTGTTTGAAATATTTGGCTTCAGTTTCGATTTCATCGTACTTTCAATTCAAGCCATTCAAACCCAGTATACATCTGTTAACTGGTTTTCAGCTCTTTTTTGAGTTCAATTCAAAAATTGTTAAAAACAAAGAACTCTTTCTTTTATAAAGTATTGAATTTTAATTATACGTCGAAATAATAAAAACAATTAATTAGTCAGACAGTGATTGTGTGAACTAATTATGAATATTTGTCTAATTATTATAATTATTAGTATTCTTATCGATTAAACAATATTTGTCTCATTTTTTTCATTTTATTTATCAAAGTTTTAATCGTTATTTATAGGGATTTAATGTCATTAAATTCATTTGCAAAACATATTAATTATTAAATAAATGACTCCTTTTATGCATTCATTAACTTAGAGTTTGAGCTCTAAAATCAAAACTTTCACAAAAATTTCATTAAATAATTAGGAACTGATTCTCGACATTCAACTCATGTCCCAAACGACTATATTTATATGAGCTTAATATAAATGAAAAAATATTTTCTCTGAATATTTGAATTTTATCACAGATTTGTTGATAAGTTATAAATATTTGGAAAATCACTTAAAAGTTCTCAAATTTTCATATTTATAATTATGTTTTTATTCACTTTACTTAACAGATAACTAAACTAAAGATAGACAGCAATCCATTCGCTAAAGGATTCCGTGATTCCAGTCGTCTGACAGATCTCGAGCGGTATGTCTTCGCTTGGAGTCTAACAGCTCTAACGCAGCGCTATATTTATGTTTTCCCTATATTTTCACTCAACTCGAGTATCAAATGATAAAAAGAGAAACGTCTTCTCAAACACACACTCTATTGACTCGATTGAAACGATACACTCTCTTCGCAACTCATTTAGTCTTTTCTTCGCCAAATCATTGGGCCGTCATTTGCAATATAGAAACAACAATATTAGATATCACTGTATTTGCGTTAATTTCGGTACCGGTTCTGATGGGACGGGTGGGTAGTCACAGAAATTCAACATTTGGTGCCTTTAAACCTCAAACAGATATCATTTTAATTTAGAGAACACTTATAGTCTATATGTTTATCGAAATATTAAATAAATTATTTAATTATTTAATGTTTTTTTGAGACTGAATTTGTGCCAAAAAACTTTTAACACAACATATAATAGAAAGAGATCTCAATCTCAGAGATGACTCGCTTTCTATTTATTTTTCTCATTTGACAAAATAGTTTCTCTTAAGTTTGTCTTAAGTGAACTCTCGACTCGACTCGAGAACGAGTATTAAGTTATGTAAAGAAGAATGTTTGTGGTCTTCTATTTTCAAGTGAGGAATTACTTTATGCAAAGCGTATAATAATGTGCACAACAGAGAAAAATTATTAAAGTCTATGTGTGGTCCATATGCCTCTATGTGTGTGTCTATCACTATATGACTCTGTACTCCA
Source organism: Edwardzetes edwardsi (assembly GCA_034693445.1). NCBI lineage: Eukaryota > Metazoa > Arthropoda > Arachnida > Sarcoptiformes > Ceratozetidae > Edwardzetes > Edwardzetes edwardsi. Next base: position 5,591 of record JAQFXL010001835.1, read on the forward strand.
CTCTGTGTGTGTGGGTCTGCGTATCCTTTTTCCATTCAGATCCAAAGTGTAACACAATCTGTGTGTGTGTTTCACATTCTCTTCTCAACTGATCTAATTGACAGCAAAGACATTATGCGAGAGAGAGAGAGAGAGAGAGAGAGAGAGAGAGAGAGAGAGAGAGAGAGAGAGAGAGAGAGAGAGAGACTGATGAGGATTGGAAAATATTTTTGCATATCTACACGTCTTGTGCGCTGATGTGTTGTGTGAATGTGCTGTGCATTGCGAAAATGAACTGATACATAGTTGGCGATACACATACTCTGCATAAGATGACTGAGTGTGAATGTGAGCCAAGCGAAGAAAAAATTCTCCTTTTTCTTGAAAGGTTAGTTCATTAGTAGCAGTGCTGATGCGAAATATAGAGCCGGCGATACGCTTGGATTGGAGTGGAGTGAGTGCTTCAAACTTTTCAAATAATTTCAAGCAATAAAAGTTTGCTGTAGGTCTGTGCAGGTCTGTGTAGGTCTATGTTTAGCTGTAGGTCTCGGCACCCGATATATTAATAAATGCACGCATTTTGCAAAACTTCCGTTTTATGGACACAAATGCCCACAAAAAATAAATTTCAATAATTGAATAGTTTTTGAGAAAAACTAAATTCTGTTTATATCTGTTTTTCAGCGAATCCATGGAAAACCTCTTGTCTTTAGAGAACCACTGCGGTTATGGTCGACCACCACCAATGCTGCCCCAATTCCTAATCAATGGTGACGACCCTAACCTGGCCATGTTACGCGAAAGAGCATTTCTATTCGGAATGACTGGTGCTGTGCCTCCTCCCGTACAACATCAAGTCGCCCGATCTATGCCAATGATGTGGAGGCCCCCTTCTTTACCAAATATGCCTGGTGATCTATACAATTTTTTCAATGCGTCGGCAGCGGCAGCAGCGTGTCCAAATTGGTACACACAAGCACTGGCTTCGGCTGCCGGAGCGCAGGGTTTCCCGAGACTCAATGCTGCTAGCCTAACGATGCCTCCGACAACAATGCCACAGGCCTTAGCCTTATCACAACATATATGGCCCTCTGCAGCCCAGTCATCACCACAACTACCTCTAAGTCTGGCCACACGAAAGCCAGAACCAAACTGACTCTGAGTTGTTTGAGTCGAAAATTTTTTATCCATAGAATAATTTAATTCTTTTCAATGCAAACAATATTTTTAGAGTTTAGTCATATTTTCCTCCAAATAATAATTATTTGAATTAATTGTGTTATAGTTTCAAGTTAATGTATTTCTAAATAGATGCAAAATCTTTTTCTTCCAGTATTTTCTTCTTTCAAATTTGTTTAATCTCTGAAATATTTAAGAATTCATTGTTTTCCTTAAGAAAGTGTTAACACATAAGGAAATGACTGCAAAAAATGTAAATCTAATTACTGTTATTAATAACATAACATAAAACTATTTATTATTTATTTAAGAAATCGTTTCTAAATTAAAAGCTTTAGGAAAACAAGAAAAATATTTGTAAAAAATTAAAACTATCGACTAATCAACAATAGCTCGGATACAATAAATTCAACCTTGGTTTCGGACTCTTTCAAGTCCTCAAACACTTTTGGAATTTTCAAACGTTTTATTATTTTCTAGGCTTTTGTCTAATTTGAAACAAATTGTTATTTAATTTGAAATAATTTGGATTAAAAACTTGTAAATCGGGACCGAAAGGCAAATATGTTATTCAAAAGTTGAGTATTAAAGCCAGTTATCGAAGACATTTGTAAAAAAGTACCCTTGCAATTGAAATTGCAATTTGAAAAACTGTAAAATATTGTAATCAATAAAAATGCTGTACATAAGAATGTTTTCTAAAATAATAAAATATGTATAAAGTTATCTGGATGGCAATGATGAAAAATTATAGTGTGTGTTAGTGGAGAGGCACTCACTCTTCGGTTGTCTGCCCTCACCATTCCTGATATCACACATGCACTCAAACAGAGCACTTCTCAAATCATCTTTCATTCAGCGCTCAAATTCTGAAAAAATACAATAAAAGTTTAATTAGATTTAAAAAATAAAACATTTTATGTTATGAGAGCCCAGAATCGCAACTCGAGAGCTCTGGTCTGTTATATGGGTTCTCTGTTTTTGTGCTGAAAAATTGATTACATATTAGAAAATCAAAATATGGACTTATATTACACTCAAAGGTTTTAAACTAAATTATCAATACATCTGATACTGTGTGAGAAATGAACCCATTTTGAGGCTTTCCTCTAATATGGCTCTACTTTTAATATAATAAGTGCTAAAATATTTTAGCGTATAATCGAGAAAAGCATAAGTCCGGGCGCTATAAGGATAGTCAGGTTTACTGTTTTATATGCATTTGTCGATTAAAACGTCTGATAACTGCAAACGTCTGAAACGAAAGAAGAACTCTAAAAAAATAATCCCTTATAGTATTTCTGTCATTTATATAAATCAATCCAAATGCTAGATCATTTTTATTTCACAATTATCTTTGTTTTGAGCCACAAAACCTTCATTGTTAAGTCAATTATTATGCCGCGAATGTCTAACAATTTCCAAAAAACATTTTTCATTTCTAATGTCATTTGAAATCATTAAAAACTTTATCAAAAAAATCGAAAATTTATACAATTTTCCCACAAAAAGTATATTATTCTTGGTTTGATTGAATTCTATTTACAATTTCTGACAGATTTCTTAGTTTTCGTTCAGTTTTGAGAGGAAACAGATTTTGTTTTAAGTGAAAAAAATTGAGGAAAATGTTGTTTATCTGTTGACTTAAGACGGATAACAATAGATATAAATAGATATAAATGATGTGATTGTGATTTGAAAACTATTTTGAATTCCAATAAAAGAGTTTATCACAAAATCTGAAGAAAAAACATTTTTGGTGTGATTTGAGTCTAATTTTATGACTTACTTGAGGGGAAACTCTGTTGACCTGATAATAGAGATCAGATTTAATCTCATAGAGAAAACAATTTACTTCTAATGTATTTCTTCTAAAATACACATCAGAATTGACTTTTGAAATACAGAGTATATGACTGGCCATATATGACGCGGGCACAGACTCTAGCCTACGAGTGGTGTGCAATTGATGTCCGATTTCAATGCAATTTGTGTTGTCTGACAGCTCGGAACCACTACACTTAAGAGTGAGTTCGGCACTTAAGAAGAGCCGCTCTTCTCTTTGATTATTATTAGTGAATCACTTGGTCTTCAAACAAAATCTCTTTGATCTGTGTCTATGTCTGTGTTCACATTCGAGCCCTGACTCACGCAAACAGTCGATGCAATCATTGTGTTGGCTTTCGGAAGGTATCTCTTGTTATCGATGCTATCTTTGACTCAATCTTCACTTCACTTGTTTTTTGTTGTGTTTCCACTGACTTAAGTAAAAAAGGCATTTAACAAAACCATAATAAAGGAAAGGCGTTTGCAGACACACCACTCCAACAGGCATTTCAATTAAGGCTTCAAATATTTCATATTAAACAATATAAATGTGAATTACTTCCACTTCATATGCTTTGCCATCAAATGCATCGTTGGAATTTGAAATATTTGTGCAAAATCAAGGCCATTTACATCTATTACAAATTTGGACTAATGTTCTCAATTGAACTTTTGATTTAATTCTTATTTTTCTATTGAAATGGCGATAAATTTGCACAAATATTGTTGATTTACAAACAACTTCGGTAATGAATAGTTAGGTTTTTTGGAGCCATAAAAAGAGATTTTCTTTGCTTTGTTGGGAATGACTGCTAAAAATAATAAATGGTGTCATTATCTGTGTGGTCAAAATCTACCATAAATGTGCAATTGTATACCAGGAGGGAACCCATTGAAAGCAATGACATAAACGCACACCCTTACAATCAGTTGAGAAACACCTACACATCAATAATATCGCACACAAACAAAATTATATCTTTGCTTATATTTTTAATTCCTCTTAATATTTAAAATCATAACTAATTCATAATTTGAAACATTTTTTTGAATTAATTGGAAGTTAAGTCGAGTAAAACAATTGAATGAAATGAGAAAATATAGATTTGTTGTCCTTTCATACTATTGTCTGTGTATTTGGAAAATAAAGAGATGGGTTGAGTCCGAAAAGGGAGATAATAATAACTTCGAGCATAAAATTACGATCAAATGGATTGTTATCTATATTATTGTCATTACATCCGATCATATATTGGATATTCATTGAGTGTATCATAAATTGACTCAATTTGTTGTTATAGTTGTTTGATATGAGAAAAGATATCTGAGAGATAATATTAGCGGTGACTGTGCGCTATCGTCTGCTCTGCACAACTCGAGCTTTTGCATCAGTAACCTTATGATTGAGCGTCGAGTTGTGAATCCCTAACGCAATGGATGCAAATTTCCAACATATCTACTCCTCTATAAAGTCATGATTGAGAGGCTGTGCTGTTGGTGAGCACTGGTGAGCACGTGAAGCGAAACCAATAATAATTTCAATATTTAATAGGAAAGTAGTTGAGTGCAGAATAGGTTTATTTCTCGACCGTTCATAAACTCAAGTTATAAACGATTTGATTTTGAAAACAATTCACTGTATTATCAGATTTGAGTCAATGATTAGTGAATGAAATTTTAAACTTATTTCTCAAAATTGTTGAATGCGTTTGACTGCGAAAAGTGGTCTCAAATTATATA
>JAQFXL010001836.1:0-10314 GCA_034693445.1 Edwardzetes edwardsi
TTTATGATTTCTCCAATTATATTTGCTAGAATAATTTTTGAACTAAAAATAATTAAACTTCTAATGAGAGTTTATGATATTTTTGAATTGGCGTGGGATGAAAATGAAGAGAATTAATTATTATTTTGTAACAAGAACATTTCAAACTTGGAATCTTCTTAGAATGGAAAAACACAGCACATCATTGTTATGAAGTTTGTCCATTCCTGAAAATCTGATCGAATCGAAATAATAGCCTAGTTCCTTTTCGCATTTATCGAGCAATTTATATCAGTTGGCATATCAGAGGATATGAGGAAATAATAGATTAACTCATCAAAAGATCTCCAAAATAACAGTATTTTTCGAAGAATTGCTCCGTTTTTATACATCGGTGACGATAACAAAAAAACCTTTGAAATCAATTCTTTTCTCGGAAAGCAATCATTCAATACTACAATCGTTAATATCGTATAAAACCAATGATATTATTGTGAGACAGCATTCAATGAAAATGATGGCTCAGTTCAACACTATTTTATCAGTATATAAAAGTCACACAATTTTAAACTCGAGGAAAATTGATTTTTTTTCGCCCAACACTTATTTGAGAGATGAGAAATAATATTGAAATGCAAGGATGATCAAGGTCGAACATTTCACTGTATTAAATAACCATAAAAATGTGATAGAATAGGCGAATTGTGTTTTGAATTGTTTCAATTATGCCAAATATGTTTTAAATAATCAAAATGAACTACAATTACCCAGGCAAAACTTCAAAACAATCTTAACTAGATATACGGAAGTGTACTTAATCAAGTTCAGTTTAATATTATTGATTGCTAGCTTTTATACTTGACACTTTTGAATTAGAGCTGTATTTTTCAAAATAGGCAAAATTTGACAGAATCACCTTGATGATTCCTGGTATAAGACTTTTACCTCAATTCGAGCAGAAATAATAAAATAAATTCTTTTCATAAATGTTGTAATAAAGTCGAGAAAAAGAGTAAATTTTTTTTATCTATGGTCTGCCACTCAGTTATATCAATGGCTAAGAAATAGATTTTTCGATTATTTTTTTGTTTTATTTCTTTTAAAACTACTCTATATTTCATATAAAGTATATTTTGAAAGATTTCGACTTAAAATCATCTTTGGGTGAAACGAAGTGCCCATAAATCAAAGGTGAATCAAATGTTTGGACTTTTGGTTTGTTTTCCTTCGCTTTTAGTTTTATTTAATATAAAAATCACTTTAATTTGATTTGAAAATAGTTTTCATTTGATTTTTATGACGATATGTTTGACCACAAAATACATCCGAAGATAAATCAAACAAATTATTAATACTTTATTAGACTTATATAAAAGTTCACATTCTGTGAAGAATGCTCAACGAAGCATGGTCAAGGATTCAATATTGAATGAACCGTACTTGAGATGACAGCCACGGCATTGTAAGTACAGTGCAATCGGTATAACGGAAGAGATATTGAGGCAAAAATGTCATTAGATTCTAAAATTTGCTATATACCAATTCGAAATCACTGGATTAGACTGTACTTGAAACAAATATTAGATTCTGGTTTTTTGAAAGCAAATAAAAACTTAATGGAAAGTGTCAGTACCGGATGTTTTTACAAAATGTACCAAGATATTGATTTTGATTTTTTTTGGAGAAACTTCTAACCACCATGTTACTATACTAAAAAATACTGAGAAATGTAATATTTTAATATATCATAAACGCACAGAGGAGCAGGCTAAAGCAAACTTTGAGTTGGTCATTAAAATATTCAATCAATCATTCAGACTATGGCTTTTGAAACAAATTCAATAATTCTGGGTATTATTGAAAAGATGAAAATGATTTTTAGTATTTCTTCATTTTTTTTTGCTTTCAATCAATAAATTTATGACTTTATAAGAAAAATATTTTCAGATTGATATCAAATTTCATACAATTTATCGACAGAAGAATTTACTCAATATTTTTCATTCAATCATTTGGTTTTCAATGTCTTAAAGACCAGAATTAAGATTATAATGGGCTTTAAACTGAATGAAGTTTATCCCATAAAAGAATAAAGATTTGATAAGATTGATTCCAAGTAACAATAAATTATTTTTAAATTCTCATCCACCCTGGTATTTTACTCTTAAAGATCAAAAACCTAATGGGAAAGGATATCTGCAAAGCCAATGAAATACAGACATCTGTTACGTCTATTGCAGTGGAACTCAAAATGAGATTCACTGATTACAGACCCATTTCTCTGCACTGCCTCATTGTTGAGCCATATCTCTAATGAGAGTCTCATTTATTATACATAACCCCAAACACTGCGAAATGCTCTTTGAAATAATGGCCAAATTTTTGCCCTGATAACCAATTTATATTTAGTATTTCTGGCTATCAATTGAGCTCAGAATAAAATGATTTTATCTCGCATTAAGAATAGCCATACAAACGAGTTTACTTTACATTAATTTTATTCGACCAAGATGAAGATTAGGAGCATACAAAATTGAGAATTTAATTCAAATTTAAAAGGGATTAAAATTGACTGAAACTTCAATTATGTTTGAAAATTATTTTCAGGATAAATTCGAGAAACTAGATTCGGTAGTCTTGGTTGCATTGAGTGTTGAACATTCAAATAAATTATCATAAATTCAATAAAAAATTCATCTTTTCTGCTGATAAAAGCATCCGGTAGTAATTCTTAATGTGAATCCTTAATTCTCAAAGTTTTTATCTGAATATAAGCTTCCGATTCTGCTTCTTTTTTTGCCTAGTTTATTACCAAAAATAAGTAAGATAGATGAAAGTAGTGTTGCATGAGACGAAACTAACTTTCTTTTGGAGAAATATTTCTACAAATAATAAATATTAACGAGGAAACTTTCTCCTATGGGAGGTCCACACTAAAATTTAATAACATGGACCTCCCATTAGATGCAATGATAAACATTTTATTTCATAGAATAACATCGGAATCCATTGGAAGATTTAAGATAATATAGATATAGTTAACCCTATTATTGAAATGTTTTTCGAATTTCAAGATATTTGTGAACTTTTAAAATCGATAAAATTCATTAATTAGGATTGTAAACAATTTTTCAAACTTTAAAAATTTTGAATAGTTTATTAGTTATGTGCTGCACATGCGTGAAATTAGTCATTCACAAATAACGCTGTCTCTGCTCAATATTTTTACACGTAATTTATGATTGAAAATTTCCTTTCCGAAGGCTTGTACTCCCTCTCGAGACTCGAGAAATTATCTCTGAGAAAGTTTTCAGAAGTATTTCTTGAGAAACTTTCTCGTTGGCGTCACTACATGAAAGCAATTGCATTAAACTGAATGATGATTCCAAAAGTTTTCTGAGTCTATTATTTCTGAGTTAAACCGTTGAAAGCATTAAACAAATGATCTGTAAATCGACATAAAAATAATCTCAAAATTCATGTTATTCTTTACCACTTCTTATTCGTGATTTTCCCATAAGATTTCCTAAGGAAATACACTTCAAAAGAGTGATTCCCATTGTTCTCTCTCTCTCTCTCTCTCTCTCTCTCTCTCTCTCTCTCTCTCTCTCTCTCTCTCTTTCTCTTTCGTAAGAATCATATTTAATTCAAATTATTGTGGAACTTATTATGCAATTCAGTAATAGATTAAAACTTGAGTTATGTTTACACAACTCCTTTGGGACGAAGACATTAATAATTCAGAATTTAATTCTCAGTTTTGCTTTTCATTCAAGTGTTAAATGCATTTATTTATTATAAAAGTCATACAATATTTGCCACACAACTCATAATTAAGTCTTTGAAATATAATAGAGAGATAAGAGTCGTCTTCAGCTCAACACCGGAGCAAAACACAGACCAACGATATTAACGACATTTTCTTCGCAGTTCTGTATTAACCAAAAGGTTATAATGTCTTATATATTAAGCTTTCATTCGACTCAATAATTCCTATCGAGTGTCTGTACTACAAAAATTAAGGCACTCCCAGGAGTGACACTATTTTTCACTGCCTCTCTCAACTAGTATGAATTATAATCCAATTCCAAGCGCATAGTCTGGCTATTAATCCTATGGTTATTCCCCATAGGAGTGAAGTGATGACATATAATACGTATTGCCGATGAAGTTTCTAAGGATTCTTGTTTTCCAAATACCATGAATTTCATGACAAACAGAGCGCACAGAATAAGTATTTAATAAGTTTTCTCTATTTCTTTAATTAATAATTGGGTCGAAAAATTAGTTCGAATAAATGAATACCAAGCAGCTTTTATCAATGACTCATTCAGTAAAGATGTAAAGAATATTTTAATCAGAATGGCTTCAGATAACTTTGCAATGGTAATTCAAATTAGATCCCAGGATAGCTCATTATTTTAAAAGTTTATTCAATAAGTTTGCATGAGTTTTCTCATTAGTTTTCTCCAGTTTATAACCATGGAATATTTTTTTGTGGAAAATTAGTATCAAGTTTAATAAGTATCAGAATTATTGGCATTAGTACGTATGCTCATTAAGAGGAATAAGCAGGGTCTCACACAAAGAATAATATCATGTTTGATTTACCTTTAATTTGAAATTTTGTTTATTTCATCTTGCTCATGCCTTGATAAAATTAAATAAAGTGATTTGAATACTAAAGTTAAACCTGGGTTGAAGTCTGAGGAAAGATTTCGAACATTTCAAAATAAATGACATTTTCCTTGAATTCTTTTTCATTCTGTGCTCTGAATACAAATTCTGTGCTTTAAGTAATACAAACATAATGTGAAGGAATGGCATATTTGTTGCCAAAAAATATCGGAATTATTTGATGTCTAAATCAGCGAATATTGACAATAAATAACAGCAAACCGTTTGTCCGAATAATCCTATATTTGAGTTCATTCTTCTAATGACACAAACCTTTGAATACTATCTGTTTTTCTGCTTTGAAAAAATACCCGCAACGGAGAAAACATTGAATATAACTCCTAATCGTTAAATACATGTCTTTCTTTTCCACTCCATTTGTTGTCTCTTAGCCGATAACAATGACCAAACCTCAGACATTATATAATACTTGAGGACAGCCTAATAGTATATGTCTAGAAAGAGATTCATTAGAGAGTTCATTGAATTTCGAACAAAAATACTTCAATTAAACTAATTTTGAGAATAAAATTTCGAGAAATGTTTTATAAAATTCGTGACACTTGAATAAACTTGAATAATTCATTTTAATGATGCTAATTTGAGTTAAATAATCCTTCTTGAGTAACCAAGATAGAAACTAGAATATAAATTCGAATTCATGCACCATAAATAAATAACTTACGATTCACAAAAATAGTAAGTGTACTTGATATAAATAGCTCTTAACTATCTTTTGAATTGTAAAATAATTCGATTATTTCCATAAAATAGCATTCATTTCATTTTCGTAGATTTGGTTAAGCGAATGATCTATTAATAGCTGGATAATAATAATTTCCTCTTGATAAATACTTGTAAATTTCCTTTATTTTGTTAAAAACACTTCAAAATTTTGTTTTGAAAATTATCTCTTTATTCGAAATCAAAGGCTCATAAATTCACTGATGCTTTATATTTGCTTGCTGCTGATATTTCCTTTGGATATTCTAAGTAATAACATATCAAACTTGTATCGAATGATTGGTTGCTGGGATGAACTGGATTCAAGTTTGAAAAATGGCTTAAAATAAAAATCATAACATTTTGTCGCGATATTAGATTTTGAGAGAAGAAATTTGAAAGAAGTCGTAAATCATATTTCTTTGGAGATTCATCGGGGAATTTATAGTCATTGACGCCCAGGATGAGCAAGCAAAATAATCCTCTCATAATAAAATTTCTTTCATTTTTATCCCTCCACGAAAATCTATGAAGTAATTTCATGATACCATTTTGGTGAACAGTTATCAAAGTCGTGTACATCCCTGAAAATGACAAAGATTTGAGTTCCCCGTGAATTTACGATAGGAATGTAACAAAATATAATTATTCTCAGATTTCTATCTCTATTTCAAGTGCTTAACACAAAAAAAAAAGAAACAAAATATTTATTTATATTTCATTACATTTGAAGAATAGAAATGAAGGAAACAATTGTTAGATGCAATCATTTTCAGTGTAGAGCACAGCCTATGGCCAAGAAAACTGTCGAAACTCTCAGAGCACAAGTCAAATGAAAAAATACTTTTTGCTGTATCTCTAAGTGATTGTCAGATGTTATGTTAGAGCAATGTCTAAGAGGACAGGGCTTATGATATGATAAAAGCCAAATCCAACGCCAAAACCGTTCTTTCATTTAGTTTTGATTGAATTGAAGCCAATTCTTGGTATCGATTCTTATGTGGAAAAGATAATAGACTTTTCATCAGCCGATTAGTGTGAATATAATTAATTAATTATCAGCTGGTCTTACAAACACTGATCCATTCTGTCCACTGCCATGTTAATCTCATCAATCATGTCTTGTCCTAAACTCGCAATTAGGCCTATCATTTGATTGATCAATTATTTATTCAGAAAGGCGATAAGGGAAATACCAAGCACTTGTCTCTATTGTGTCGAAATTGATACTTGAACTTTCATGCACTTGACACCATGGTAAATACATAATCTAACAAAAAGCAAATCTACACCAATGTAATCAGCATGCTAATTTATTCTGGATCAAATACCAAAAATAAATGTGAAAAGAAGTTTGAAATCCTTTCGAAAATTGAGCAAGATGATAAATTGTCAAATTTAATTAAAAACTGTTTAAATGGTAACTCATTGTAATAAACATTAGCTCTAATGCCGACAATAGCTTTAATTCAGCCAAAGAGGAGAGACTTTACTCTCTTTTCTATTAAATCCCTTTTTCCGTGAATAAGTGAGTTAGCAATTAATGTGATTGCATTCCCAAAAAGGATATCACAGTCTTTTTTGCCCCAATATTCAAAGCTAAATGTAAGACTGTATGCGCTTAACTCGAACATAGAATTAATGATAGACAAAGTGTGACCACGTTTCAAGGTTTGGGCTGGGTTGTCCAGGATTAGAGGGTTCAAACCAAGGTACAGGTTTGAGTATGCCCTGGGCATTGATGTGTTCGAACGAGATAATTTCTTTTATTTTGTAATTGATATTCAGATAATTTCAACTCTTTTTAAATTCCAATTATTCTTGAGATAAATCAATAATATTTTTCGTATAATGGGTTCATTTTATGAACTTGAACAATTTGAAACACATTTATGTTTACGGAAAATTTGAATAAACAGATCCTCTTATTTGAGAAAGGGTAACTTTTTACACTGCGAATGCTACTAAATGCTAGTTTCAAACTTTGTAAATTTAGGTCCCAAAAAATTATGTAAATGAAAATGTCAAGTCCAGGTCATTTTTAAAAAAATTTGGTCAATTGTCAAGGACTGTTGAAAATTTTGTTGGTCACTCTTTTTAGTTACCAACTCAATCACTGAATATATATATATGATAAAGAGCTTAAGCAAAGACCATAACAAATGCATTCATTATTGTTATGGTTATCCTAATTTGGATTTAAATTAAATGTGATTTTTTTGTGAACAAAATTATTTAATAGAGTTTATGCGGAAAATATTATCATTTTTTGTCGATTTGACACAACTCTGGGGCGGAAAAAGTTGTTTTAATGTCGAAATTAAACTGTCATTCACAGAATTGGACCGATAGGACGGGTAGAACAGCCAGTGTCAGGATATTATACAACTTTGATAGCTTTAATGCGTAAAAAATATACTGAAATAAAAAAAAGTTCAAATTGAATGATGTATTTCTTTAATATCACAAATTGCTTTATCAATCACCATGGTTATTCATAAAAGGGGTTTAAATTTATTTTTCTATTCTGGAGTCCTGGAGACAGATTTTAATGAAATCACATTTTCTATTGCATTTGTTCTAGTGTAAAATGAATGCTAATTAAAATAGCTTAGCATTCAAAAATTCACGGCATTTCTTATAACCCATGTCATTTCTTATTTTATTCTAAGCTTCTTGGTTAAATTTTTACGGTCCGGGAGTTTCCTTCAATGAATTATTTAGAGCTAACACTCAATGAAATTAAACTTTTTCTCCTAAGAATTATTAGAAAACAAACAAGAACATATTCAAGTTATATCTTAGAACCTTTCAAAAATATTGATATTTTTTTTGCTTGGTTAAATGTAGAGTTGCTCTAGCAAATTATGTTTGCCTAACATTAATCTATATTTTGTTATTATGACTGAAATTTCATTTATATTGTTTAAAACTGATTAAAATTAATGGAAAAGTTCGCTAATAAACCCATTATTCCAAAAGTGAACAAAGGCTTAGTAAAGACCACCAAGATGGGACATGTTATTCAATCTTGAACGTTATAACCAATAACTGATATTAATTATTCAAACCCCTTTTTGAATAAAAAAAACTAGAATAAACATGAATAAAAGATACTTTAGTTAGGATAGCTTGGTTATTTATCGATCGATATAAATATCATCTATATAAATAATGTCAGAGCTGTTGAACACAAACTACAGATGTATTGTAATGTTGTCAGTCGTCGACTGTAATAAAGACAGTAATTTGGAGAAAGTTATTAAAATAATAGATAAGAAAACAAAACAAAAGTATTTATTTGCGACACATTCTGTCCTTTCTTAACAAACCGGAGCTAATGTGCTGTTCTGTGCTTCGGACAGATTCATGTTCACTGGTTTGTCGCGCAATTAACTGTCGCCTATAACTAACCGATAGCATGATCCAAAATAACCAACTTGAATGAAAACAGAATAACCAGAATAAATTCAAACAAATCTATTACGATTTATTCAATTGATTTGCTAGATAACTTCTAATAAGCATACACTTATCTTGATAAGACTGAATATTCTTGAATATTAATGGATTATTTTTATCAGTTTTCATAAAAACTTATTCAAAAATTCCATTATTCTTATGGCTCCATAAGATTTAAAAATTTACATAATGGCATGAATTGATAAAAACATATTCTTGAAAGTTTGAATCAAAGCCAAAATAAAATCATTGCTTTGTTGAGATTTCATGAATATTTCATTTGGATATATACAAATAAGTCCAAGGTAATAAATCAAGTACAGAATATTCTGTTTATAAATTTGAAGAAAAAAAATTCTATTTATTCAGAATTTATTTCATGTATAACCGTAGATAAATAACCCGGAGATTAGTTTGCTGAAATACATTTTTAACAACGATCTAATTCAGCTTGATAAATTGACTTTTCAATTCCCCAGAGGCAAGACATGAATATTCTATTTGTTTTGTGATAATTCAATGCATATTCGATTGGATTTAGTAGAAAACAATTCATTTAGGATTTTTTAAATAAAGAGCTTTATGATCTATCTTGTTTTTACAACAAACAATAGTGTTATAGTTAAATAAAACATAATTTACAACTCAATTACCAATGGACTTTTGTAAACTTTTTAAAAGAATAAATATCCCCTTAGAAGTGGGCTTGTGGATTTGGGTGTGGGTTTAAGGTCAAATATAATCTTGTGACGCTCACGACATATTCGCTTGCGTAACCTTTAACGTTATTTGATATTTGAACTTGTTTGTTTCTTGAACTACGTTAGAATATGTAAGGCGTTGGCGGATATATAAACTCATATATTCTGTTGGATAAAAGTTTCTAAAAAATAGTATTTTTCGCAAAAAAAAAAAAAAATTCCTGATATTCAATACTCGAGCAATAAATTCATTGGCGATTCACAGACCACTCTCTCCCACAAAAGCAAATCTAATTGCAACAGTCAACTGATGAAGATTGCTAGACAACAATCAAAACTAATGTTGAAAAGAATAAAATCATAAGTAAATAGTATAAAAATCGAGAGTAATTCTCAATATTTTACATAAACCCGAGTAAACATTAAAATTCTTTTTTTCCGGCAAAATATGAGTTTTCTTTTGATATGGATATTTGAAATCCAATATTTTCACCCATTTTTTCTTTTTAAGACATTTTAATATTTATTTGAGATCTCATTCAAAATTTTATATTTATTTGAGTGAAAAGTTTTGATAGACTCTTGTCTTCAAAGAAATATTAAATTCTCAATAATATTGTGAAGAGTAAACTGAAGTTTGATATGAGAAAACCCATCATGGTATTATTTCTGAGCATTTTATTCGGTTTTTATTACTAAAACCTCTTTAATATTAATGGATGGGCGGGTGGTTGAGAGAGAGAGAGAGAGAGAGAGAGAGAGAGAGAGAGAG
>JAQFXL010001837.1:0-10311 GCA_034693445.1 Edwardzetes edwardsi
TTTCTGAAGCAGAACTTTGGTGGCAATCAATCACAAGTGCTGTCAATTTACGATACGCATTGCCATAGACTGCCATACACTGCCAAAAGAACTCGATTCGTTCGGCACTGCCATACAATCATCTCTCTGTTCAGTTCAGACTCTTTTTTGGCTCAATTCTCACTTAAATATTATTTTTCGATCAAAAATTATAAAATCGAACCGAAATTTCATTTAATTACTGTTTTATCGAAGTTATATCGAATTTGAGTCAACTAATCAAAAGTGAATAATCGATTGCATACCTGCTCTGTTGGACTGGTCTATCATTGGCTGAACAATACGTCTTCTGGCGTTTATAAACCTGTGACATAAGAAATGAAAAATTTATTAATAAGTGAATAAAATGCCATAATTTGAGCAATAATTTGAGAAAAAAAATTAGGAAAATACAAATGATATCCAAAATATTTTCGATATATTGAGTAAAAACTCATTACATATATGACTGTGAATATGCTTTGGGCTAAAAGTGATACAATTTCTCAGATTTGATACAAATTTTAGGCAAAACAAGTGATATATCAAAATATAACACAAAAAGCATAAAAAGATATATATATTGTTAGATGTAATGCGATATAATATAAAGCATTTGGAATTGCTTTTGAAAATTACAATCCCTGCGCCCCTCCGGCCAACTGAGACTCGGATGATATACGCTTTTAACATTAGGCAATACATTATAATTTATGGCCACCTTATGAGTCAATGTTACTACAAATGGATAGAAATATTAGACTTCACTTCTCTTTGCGTTTAATGACATTATTGTAGAATTCAAAGCATTTTTCGACACAAAATGTCATTAAACTGATTCTCGACTATCACTCCAACCGTCGAACAAATTATATTTCACTCCTCTCTCTATTTCATAATAAAAAGCTCTTACGAACAACACATCCAAATACTACCATTCCTTTGTTTACTAATTTTAAAGCTAAATATAAAGTTGATTGCATTAGTGTTAGCTGTGAGCAGGTCTTCCCTTTTAGCACATTTATATCCATTCGATTTATTTCCGATGAGATTTGATCACAACTACTGAAGAAGAGTTATATTATTGATGAGTGACATTAACACAAATTCTGCCCCAACTCTTCCTAAAGAGTTGTTATCTTTTGGTAGAATTTGAGATGAAAAACGAGAGAACTAGTCATCAGAATTTCAATACAGTTATCACATCTCTCTTATCATTTGATGAATAATAATCTTGGCTCAAAACTGACAGTTTGAATAATGTTAATAATATTATAATCTGAATATAGATTGACAAACAGGATATTAGTGGTGGGCTTCCCAACTAAACTCATTGGCACAGAATATCATTTTCATCTATTGAATGTCAGATGAGTTCGGGTCTGGGGTCCGACTTTTAATTTTTTTAGTGAAAAAGAAATTAAATGACATGAGAAGAGTAAAAGTGAAGTCATCGCTGAGAGCACTAACATCTTAGGCAAACATATAAAATGATTCCCAAAAGGAGATAGTAATGCACAGCGCGAGTAAGCACTGGTAGAAATACTAGGAGTGAAATAATGCACACATTATTATATTGTTCGTAATTCACCGGAAAAGGGACAACCGTTTGATCCAATGAATTATGCAATGGGATTATCTGAATGGAGCATACAATGGCTGTGCTGTCTGTGCCAACAAAAACCGATAACTATAATTACACCAAAGCTTCAAATATATATTGCATTGAATTCGGATAAATCCCAACAGAAAATAGTGGAGAAAACCATTTGGACTTTAAGTTTCTGTTTCCCTAAATCTAATAAATATCTGACTTTTTTTGGATAAAAATCAACAAAATTCCCCACTTTTTTAGTTTACTTCAAGTTTTAAAATTCAAAGACATTTCATAATAGAGATTAAGTTCGGATTTTCTTCGAAAAGAAACCATTTCCTCAATAAATAATTAAATTGGCCCTGTATT
This sequence comes from Edwardzetes edwardsi, assembly GCA_034693445.1. Classification (NCBI taxonomy): domain Eukaryota; kingdom Metazoa; phylum Arthropoda; class Arachnida; order Sarcoptiformes; family Ceratozetidae; genus Edwardzetes; species Edwardzetes edwardsi. Next base: position 1,982 of record JAQFXL010001837.1, read on the forward strand.
TGACAACAGGATTAAATAAACGGAGTATTAGACGAAAAGAAAACATTTTTATGATTAATTCAATGCAAAGAATGAGAAATAAATTGAGATTTTAGTTCTTAAATGGTTTTTCATTATTTCTAATCAGAGTTAAGCTCAGTATTAATAAAAAAAACTGATTATAATTTATTCGAGAGAATTGAATACAACCGTAAAACCCAAAACCAAAAAGAGGAACGAAGTTTAATATGAGTTTATTGGGAAACGTTGGGTCCGACACACCTGAATGAGAGCTCAATTATCGCGACTATAACTCTGTGAATGCGATTCTTTAGACTATAACTTGGAATCAAATGAATGAAACGCTTCCAACATATTATCGATTTTGCAATTTATGTGTTCGGATGCTCTTCATGTCAGGGCGACAGCACAAAAAAAATGAAAGAGAGAGAGAGAGAGAGAGAGAGAGAGAGAGAGAGAGAGAGAGAGAGAGAGACTGCACTACAATTGATGAGAGGCTGATCATGCACTGTATGAACAGAATATATTCACCTCAGACTAAAATAAAATAGTAAAAGTGGGACAGGCATTCCTCTGAACAGATGATGGGGATTTAGATCTATTCATTACATTTGGAGAACATCATTAAATCATAGGTCATTTACTGCTACCACTATATCTGCTATTTTCTAAACGTTGCTCATCTGATGCTCAGATGTAAAGCACGTTATCTGAGCTCTAGTAATGTCTTCAGTCATGACCGGCATTTTTATAGCCTATGATAGCACAGAGATATACTGACTGAGTGGTACGGCTACTAATAAGTATTTTTGTGGCAATTAATTGATTTGTAAAGCAATTGAATGAAATTATATTCAACTCAATGAAAATAAACGAATAGAAGTAAAATTTGGGGAAATTTCCGAAATTTCCGAAACTTTAGAAGTGTTTAATGAACGGTAAAGATCTTATCTTTAATATGAATGGGAGACTGACTACTAGTGCCAGAATCGCAACACTTTTCAACAGATGTTCATTATGACGATCAATAAAGTGTTAGCGTTTATAAATAGGAGCTCAGAATGAAGTACAGCTGCTTATTATTTAAGTTATAATCAGACAAATGACAGTTCATTTCTTGAATTGCGAACACATTTCAGAGTAAGTCGAGTGAATCGCTCAAAGTGTTGGTTTGACTCAACTTTAAAGCTCTCCAAACAACCATGTTGACTATTGGCAAGTTTCGACCAAAAGATATTTTAATAATATTGTATGCATTTGGGAAAAGTTTAACATTGAATGTAGTGATTATACACCTCTGACTTTGCGCTATGCGTTCACTCGAATGTGAAGTGATATCAATCGGATGTCTTTTTTGTTATAAAATTGGATTTTTTCACCAAAAGAACTGAAACCCGAAAACACACGCAAACAGAAACTGGATTTCACTTTTCAAAAGCCTATTCGATGGCAGACAAGTGAAGAACAAAAAATAACTCAAATATATTTGTGCTAAGAATATAAAAATCAATAAAAAGGGAGAGAGAGGAGTGTGTGTTCCTCTAAAATGGCAATCTATGCAGTCATACGCAACAACGGACTAGAATAGAGTCTACTGGGAAGCACACAAATTATGAAAAATGGTCATCGAGTCAGTCTCTAAACGCCAATGTGAGCACTACTCCGATGAAATGGTTTCAACATTGATGCCATTCAATGCATTAGCCATAACTCCTAAGCAGTCCTGTAGTCGTGTTGGCCATAAATGCATCAAAAATAGTCACTACAATAGTCAGGGTATCTCCAAAATAGAGGGCTTCAAATCTCAATGTGACTCTAAATCGCAATCATTCCAATCATATGCTTTAGTTTTGAGAAATTTTTGAGTCAAATCATTGCAACCAATTTCAAATCCTAGCCAACTGATCCCTTGGTCATCAATGCATAGTAAGTATACGCAAACAATACATAAGTTATATTAGAGACATATAAAGAAGAGAATAGTTGGAAACGTCTGAATAAACCAGACTTTGAGTGGAGAGACTGGTATTTCAATACGAAAAGAGGGGCGAAAATCATAAAATATATGAATTTTTATGACAATCGAAGAGAAAATGCATTAATATATTGGAAGATAAACTGTTAGATGAAATGTAATGCTGGTTGAGATTTATAAAAATGGTTGGTCATAATCAAATTGACTTGTGGGTGGGTTCCCTTCATCATCGGCTGACAAAAAATACGTGAATTGTTTGCTAAATGAAAATCAGACAGATTTTTATGCTTTCATTTATGCCTTAAATCGAAGATTAATTCATTGTTTTATTCATTAAGGCTTTAGTCGAGAAGACATCGATAGTAACCGATAGTAACCGCAGACAAACATAAAGCACAGGTAGGAACAAACCAAAAACAAAGAGTTTTAATGATTATTAGGTGAGTAATAATCAAAAAATACCATTCATTGAAGTTATGGTTGACATCACTTATGCGACGCCTAACCATTTAATACATTGGAAATACTTGAATACAAATCTCAATGATTGCAAACATAGAAACACTAGACATGACTCAAATCGACTATATTTGCAGAGAACTAATCAGTGAACGAATTTATCTAAATTATGGTAAAAACAATTTAGGAAAAGAGAATTAACCGTCTCTTCTGGGAAATGCAAAATCAAAATCATTGTAATTAAAAAATCATAAAAATTATATTAAGAATAAAAGCAATTATTTGGATATTTGTCACAAACTTTGACCAAAAATAGACGCAAATATCTATTACTTCTAAGTTTAGCTCAAAATATTGTAATTTAGTTTAAAAATAAATAGCAAGGCATTCGGGCACATGTATGGAAATATATGACGAGGTGGCAGATTAGGCGTGGTGTGAGTGCTATGTGTGCAACGAAATCGATTAATGTCTGGCCACAGAAGGAAATACTATGCTATGCCATGACTCGTGCAGTGACTCAAAAATGCTGTATTGCGTGGCATAACTCAATCCAATTATATATCAAACTATGAAAGCATTTATTTACTGAAAATATATGAAAAACTAAAACAATACAATCATAAACCAAATGACCAAAAGTGTGTTATTTGCGGTAAAACTCTCTCTCTCTCTCTCTCTCTCTCTCTCTCTCTCTCTCTCTCTCTCTCTCTCTCTCTCTGATAATAAATAGCAATCGGTTACGATTTGAATATCATTTAAATTATTGCCGAGAATTCAATTTAAGCATTCGTTTGATTCGACTGAAAGAAGAGAATCAAAAGAATAAGCAGTCTATCCGTGCAATCGATAAGAATAAATGGCTCCCCGAGTACTCCCGGTTTCTGAAATGTTTTCATAGAGTAGTTAAATATTTCTTAGACTTTATTCTGAGCTAAATTTTTGTGATCCAAACATAAAGAACACACACATTGAGAGAGAGAATGTGAAGAAGTGACTGACTGTGTGTGTGTGAGAAAGAGAGAGAGAGAGAGAGAGAGAGAGAGAGAGAGAGAGAGAGAGAGACTGAGAGAGAGAGAGAGAGAACAATCAAGTCTTATGGAGTGAGAACGAGATCCAACTTTGCATTGAATATTGAGAGCAGAGGGGAGGCACAGATATATCAATAAATTATTGATGTGAAGGAGGAATAAATGCCAAAATATATATCAGTTATCAGATTTATTAGACAACTAAAACTTAGACCATTTTATATGAGAGAAATAGACTTATGTTTTGTTATGCATTAGATTTTCAAGTCTTTTAACGAGTCTTTCTATTGACAGATAAGTCAGACCACAAAACAGTGAATAATAGAATATAAAGTAAATCAAAATCAAAATAAAATTCAAATACTATTTCAGATAAAAAGAATTTTCTTTGAATAATAATAAAACAAATAATAAAAAACAAGAAAATAAAGCAAAAATTCAGACTTATAATCGAAAAATGTGCCAAAATTTGAGAAATAAGTGCAAGGAATGGATAGCAGATAAAAAGACAACTTTTCTAATGATTATTTTCTTTTCAGTATTCAATTCACAGACAATCCTTGCAGTCGTGGACTTAAAACCTGATGTCGTGCTGTGAAACGCTATACTCGAAACCAGAGGTTTCTTTTGGTCATAAAAATAGTTAAAAAATCTCCAGCAGAGAATGCAATGTCCCACTAAACTCAGACATTGAACAACACTGGGAATAACACAGCTCTTAAAGACCTAACACATAGACAGAGGAGAAATAGTTTTCCTCCAAACGAAAACTTATACGAAAAATAATTTTTGTTTTGCAGACATAAACTGCAAAATGGCTTTTGAGAGAAGAGAATACTTTCGATACAACATATTGGAAGACCAAATGGAGTAATGGAGACTCACTCCACCATATATTGGATGTGGAATTAGAGGAGAGCACTGGCACTCATGATAAATGTTGGTCTGTTTTTTATATGATGGCGGTGTTAGATTGCAAACTAACACATCCGGACATTGAGTTATGGACAACAACTAAGGCTTGACTTATGGGAGACTCAAATAAGAATTATTGTCAAAAGTTTATTAGAAATATCTCTCTCTCTCTCTCTCTCTCTCTCTCTCTCTCTCTCTCTCTCTCTCTCTCTCTCTCTCTCTCTGGAACAAAATCGATGTCTGACCAAAACTTAAATCAAAGTCGGGGTTCCTCTGCTCTTAAGTTTCTAACGCCATAACCATTATCTCAACAAATAATATAAAATATAAAAGTGTCTGAAGTTTTGTTCATTAAATTAATTATTGAGTGTTTTTGCATTGAATTCAGTCAAAACCAATTGGTTTCGATTGTTTGCAAGTTTTTAGAATTACTGCCCGAAATGCAAAACTTGAGCGAACGCACAAACACATGGCTAGTATTGCACTGTAAGGGCAGTCTGTAATTGACATGACACGTGCACAGCCATCAACTTCACAGACCCAGAGCTCACATTTGGGAAGCCTTAATTGGAAGGAAAGGCACGTGTTTTCTCTATTGATGCAAACTATGCTTAGAATTCTGGTTTTCATATGTTTTAAATCAATATTAGTTACCATTAGTTTTGCGCCGAAGAACTCAATAATAAAATATTGAAGAACGACATCAACTCATTGACACAAAAAATTGTAATTTGACTAAAATAATGGTCAAAACTGTGGCGAATTTGTCGGCATCGGTGGGAACTCTCAATCATTAGGCACACAGTATGACCACTACTGGCAACACAGATACCATTGACATTAGTGGATAACTAGTAATCATATCAGAACTTTTGAGTCATTCCTACCCATAAAGTCTATTAAATGATTCTAAAATGTTTGGTCCCGTTATGTAATTCATATGAAAGCCAATATTTTTGATAAAATAATTGACATTATTTTCGTTCCGATTATATTCGACTAAATTTATGACTTGAATATCAATTCATGAATGACTGAACTGTTATTTTTCAGAGAATATTCTGAGTGATTATAATAGAGTTCAGTCATATTCTGAGTGAGTTTTCAGCTCTAATGAGAAATTTTTGTCAGAATTATTGTCTATTTATTGATCGCTTGTTTGGCATTATATTCGGCTTATAGTCACTGAAAGTTGACGTTCACTACAAACGCATTGAATTGTTTTCAAACAGAATAAGGAAAGAAAGTCGACAAAAGTCGAAATAATTGGCGACTTTTATACAATTTGGTGGTTCAGTCAATCGATGACATCAATTATTTTCATTCAATTCATTCAATTAAAAACACAAGAAATAAATATAATGAAAAAGAGACATAAAATGTGTTTTTAAGCCCAATTAATTGCAAATTAGATGAATTTTTCTCTATTACAGCATGAATGAAAATAAGCAAGTACAACTTGTAAGCAAGTAAGACTTGTAGTATTGCACAAGTCTATAGATTGAGTCTATCATATAAAATACTAAAAAAATGTGTATTAAATAAAAAAGCCGTTTCGATACAATTTGTGACAATAAGTATAATCTTTTCGACCATTAATTCGAAATTCTGGGAGAAATAAGTCTTAATAATAATGGTTTACGAACTCAAAGACATAATCGAAATGAGAGACAATTTTTTACAATAAACTCATATTATTAGTGGTCACAAGAATTGAGTCATTTTATACAGAAATATCATAACTCGTTATTCTTGTGGCGCCTTTTCCTGTAAGCAATCGAACTCTTCCTTCCTGTGCACAGCTCTGGCGGTGGACAGCATATAGACTACCACCACATTTTATTAATAAAATGTAATCCATTCGTAAATCATTAGTTTCAATAAAAATAATACAAGTTTTTGAACAATATTTTCACAAATAAAAAGATGAAAATGGAAAATGCTCAAGCAAAAATATAAACTTCCAATCAAGTGTTTTTCATTTAACTAATGAACTATTCATCCCTGATCAATCGGCATTTCAAACCTGACTAACATAACTAACGAAAAAATATTGAATTCATATATAGTCGAGAAAAAGAAAATAATTGTTGGCTTTGTTTTGCGAAACACCTGCACAGCATATGAAGGGATGCACAGACTATTTGCCAGTAGTTGTCAATCAAAAAATATGAGGAAATATTTTTCTCTGCCTTTCATTTTTGCAGTACTTTTATGTTACGCCTGAATCATAATTACAGACTTTCTCTACACTTCTCTCTATCTTTTGCTTATTTTTTTGATGAGAGGCTGAAAAAGTGAACACAAAAATTATATATAGAATTAGAGGCAGTCCTCTAAATGCAGTACAAAAAGGCAAACATTGAACAACGAGAAGAGAGAACAAGAAAAGTCATGTCCTCTCCTAAAGTGATAATGCGGTCTATGTTTTGACTCATTCTCGACTATATTGTAATTCAAATTTAATTGCATTTTAAATTACTGCCAGTCTTTAACATCAAACAACTAAACACCGGTTGAGGTGAGAGGGAATGGACAGCACTTCATAGCACTGTTTAAAAGCCTCAAAATCTTTATGAAAACATTTCGTTATATTATTCAAAGTTTTAAAACTCAATGCAAAAGAAAAATAGTGTTTCTATCATATTATAAGTGCATAGAATTGATTGACTTCACAGTTCTAAGCCTTCGATAGAAAGCTATGAAGGAGCTGTTGGTTAGTGCCAAATGTTAAGGAATGCCATTAATACTGATAATTAGCTCAGCTGGAGATACAACTTATGTATAAGAATATAAATTATTCTTTATTTTGTGTTGTGTTTCGTTTGTCGATTGCAACTCACAAACAGAGAACTGCTTTTAGCCCATTATATGAGGAAAGGCTTCATTCCAATCAATAGCAAACACAATACAGACAAACCCCATACATAACGCATGAGATTTGATTTTCAGTTCTGCTTGCATAATATGGAAATGGAACTAGGGAACTATGGAAATCCAAGTAGGGTTTCGCTATAATCAAAGTATTAATTTTATACAACAAATTTTTGAGTCAGGGGTTGACTCGAAATTTTTTTGCCTGGAATAAATTTCTACGAAAAATAAAATTTTGTTTTTAAATGAAATCCTATTTCTAGACAATAAAAATATGAAAATATTCCAGATTTTATGAAATTGAATGATAGAGAATAATAAAAATGTTCTTGCTGGTTTCAATCGAAAATTCTTAAATTTTGAAAAGTTTATACCTAAAGAATGTATTAAATTGAAGGAAATTAACCAGTACACTCTTAAGCTCCACCCGTGAAATAAAGTAGAGTCAGAAAGTGATTGAATATTTAATTCATTTAATGCAAAACAGAACACAACTTAACTGAAGATAAAAATCTCATTATAATAGCGAACGGATTATTCAATTGGTTAACGCATTTTTGAAAGGATTTTTGTGAATACAGAACAGATAAGCACTGAATTTGGACCTAATTTTAATTCATGGCATGTATTTAGATATTATAATACTTTGTTTGTCAGTTATATCCAACTGTATTACTCTTAAAATTCATTTGAGTCGAGAGAAAAGCTAACAAAAAGCAAACCCATTATCTCATGAATTGTGAATGCGCTGCTCAGAGAACCGACTAAATAAGGTTAGACCCGATTGTCAATCAATCAAATAAACTTTAATACAATATTGATTCGAAGGCAAACTTGGATTTCCAGCTCTAAAAATGTGAATTCAGTCTTTCAATCAGATATATCCGCGTCTACTCTACTCTTTGATCTATTTTATTGAATATCAAGAAAAACAGAACATTTGAACCATTGATATAAGAGTCAAATTGAATTTTATTTGATTTATCAAATAATTTATCAAATAATTAATTGAATTTTGCTGGAAGTTTAAAATATTTCCTCAATAATAGATTTTGAAGCATTTTCAATGATTTATT
>JAQFXL010001838.1:0-10304 GCA_034693445.1 Edwardzetes edwardsi
TTCAATTGAAGGAAAGCGAAGAAAAAGAAAATCTTTGGCTCATCGCTAATGACTCGTCTAATAATGGGATCATTGGTCTTATAAATTGTCTTCGTCTGGAACCAGGAGGAGAGGCTATCAGATGTTTATTTGACATTGATCATTTGACAAAATTTCCCATTAATTTCAATGAAAAGCCTTTTTCTGATATTTTGACGAATGATTTGGCGATAAATGTGTTAAAAAACGGAAAGTCAGGCACTTATAGACATCTGACTCTTCCTGAAGACTACGACAAAATTGAATCAAATGAATACTTTCTGAACATTTCTCAGACGAGAGACTTATCTGGTCTGCAATGGTTTGACTTAAAGAACTTGAAGTCACCTGAGATTTATTACTCTATTAGCGATAATTCAGAAATAAAACAAATTGAATGCAATGTCTATATTTCTGGACTCAACTTCAGAGATGTAATGCTCGCCACAGGTATGCAATGCATAAAATCAAAAATGAGAAAGGTCATTATTTTTTCATGAATATTTACAGGTCGTATAGTAGCCGGTCCTCAGGCATTGTTCACCGATTGTTTACTCGGGTTTGAGTTTGCGGGCCGTCGATGTGATACCGGAGAGAGAGTTGTTGGCTTTGATGGCAGTCGTTGTTTCTCCACTTCTGTCTGTCCCTCAGAAGTCTTTATATCGAAAATACCCGATCACTGGTCGATGGAAGAGGCGGTGACAGTGCTCTGCACTTATAGTACTGTTTGGTACGGACTCATAGAAAGGGCTCAAATGAAGAAAAGTAAAAATTTTGATTTCAAATTATAAAATATAAATAGTTTTAAACCAATTATTTATTAGATGAGAGTATTCTCATTCATTCCGGTGCTGGTGGTGTCGGACAGGCGGCTATCAATATCTGTAAATATTATGATTGCGATATCTTTGTGACCGTCGGAACTGATGATAAGAAGAAGTTTTTGATGAATGAATACAATATACCAGAAAACAGAATATTCAGTTCCAGAGATATTCAGTTCAAGTTTAAGATCAAAGAACTGACAAAAGGAAAGGGAGTGGATTTGGTACTCAATTCATTGGCCGGCGATAAATTGGACGCTAGCTTTGAATGTGTTGCAAATTGTGGTCGTTTTGTAGAGATCGGCAAATTTGACCTCCAAATGAACAAACAGTTGGGAATGTTTTCATTCTTAAGAGACATCTCATTCATTGGTGTGTCTGTAGATCAGCAGTTGTTCCAAAACAACAATGCTCCTAGGTTTTTTGATTGGATGCAAGAAAATTCTACAAATGGAATGATTAAACCCATCAACAGAACAGTATTCAGTGCCGAAGACGCGGACAAAGCCTTCAGATATATGACAACCGGTAAACACATCGGAAAAATTCTCATCAAAATAAGAGACGAAGAAAACCAAAAAGTTTTGAAAAATATGAATCCTTCGAACAAATTGATTGTAACCACAAAAACATATTTCAATCCAAACAAAGTCTATATAATTACCGGAGGTTTGGGTGGTTTTGGCATAGAATTAGTTCATTGGATGTTATTCGCCGGGGCCAGAAAGTTTGTCCTCACTTCAAGACAGGGAGTAAAGAATGCATATCAGAAATATACACTTGGTCGATTAGAAGCTTTGGGAGAAAAACTCAAATGTTATGCACCAGAAATAGTTGTCTCAACGCAGGACACGAAAACAATATGCGGAACGACTAAACTTATCAAAGAAGCGCAACAGTTGGGACCAATCGGTGGTGTCTTTCATTTGGCTCTTGTTATAAACGACAGTTTCTTTGAGAATCAAACTTATGATAAGTTCACAGAAACTGTTGACTCAAAGATCAAGGTCTTCGATAACATGAATGAATTGACTCGAGATATGAAACTGGATTTGGATTATTTCGTTGTCTTCTCGTCTGTGAGTTGTGGTAAAGGAAACGCCGGACAATCCAATTATGGTTACGCCAACTCTATCTGCGAACACATATGTGAGGGCAGACGTAAAGATGGTTTGCATGGATTGGCCATTCAATGGGGACCTATTGGTGATGTGGGTCTGTTATCTGATACAGATATCCATCCAATGGCTGGCGTTAAGAAACAGAGAATAAACTCCTGTTTTGAAACTTTGGATAAATTGCTTCAAACGAAACAATCAGTCGTTTCCTGTTATGTGAGTATTGAGTAAAAAAATATTTGTTATATAAATCATATCATATAAACATAGGTCAGGGCTGAGCGACTCATCCAATCCGGTACCAAAGAAGCTAAAGTTGTGGCACAAATTTGGTCTCAACTGGGTGTTGACCCCAACAAAACACCCGATCACTTAAATTTGGGTGAAATAGGAATGGAATCTATTTTTGCCGTTGAATTACAAGAAGGACTGGAAAGGGATTATGGAATCAAAATAGGCTTAACTGATGTCAAGTTTATTACTATTAAACTATTGAAGGACTTCGAGGCCGGAAGAATACACGAACTCAAGATCTATTCAGAAGAGCTTAAGATATCTCGAAGTAAATTATGTAAATATAAGTTCATTATTCCGACCGAAACCCACACAAGACTTAATGCTGTGAAGACTGGAAAACCCATATATTTGTTGCCACCAATTGATGGCATATTCGCATCACTCGAACCGTTGGCCGAAAAAATCAGACGTCCAGTGATTGGACTCAATTGGATCAGAGATTTGGATAAAATGACTTCAATTAAAGAAATTTACGGCTATTTCATGAATTTGTTGAAAACTTTGTCGCCGAAAGAGGACTACGATATGATGGGAACTCTGGACAACGGAGGGCTAATGATTATCAAAATGCTTCCAAAGGCACAGATCGGTAAAGCTCTTCTCATTGACTGCATATCCGAATTGAATTTAGACGAAAAGATTTTGACTGACGAAGAATTTTTGGTGATGTCATTGAAGTCATTTTGGAAGACACTGCCAGAGCCGGCACAGGAAAAGTTTCAACGAGATCTCAGATCCAATAAAGACTTTGAAACAAAAGTATCAAAACTGGTGACAGATATCAGAGAGTTTGGCGGAAAGTCTTTGATGAGCAAAGATTTGGATGAAATCATCAAAAACAGTATAAAAAGGGCTAAAATGTTGACTAATTATCGACAAAATATGAAAAAAAAATTCAATAAAATGAAGTATAAAATCGGACAAAAATATTTGGAAGCGAAGGGAAAACTCCTTATTATTAAGCCCTCAGAATATTCTGACAGTCTTTCGGATTCAAATCGTTTCACAGATTTGTATTTCCTTCCGGAACAGGTATTTTCAATTTTAATTCATTTATTTGACATAGATCAATTGAAATTCAACTCTTAATCTAGGAATTGGCGGACAGAATCAAGTTGGAGCACATCGATGAGATAGCCGAGGAATTCTGTTCGGATGAAGTGGCGCAAAAAGTTAATCAATACTTTTCTTCTAAATGATTATAAATGCCCATGCTACATGTATCATCACTCAATTAACAGTCAAAAAACAACAAGGGCAAAGGATTGGCAACATTTCAAAGTTACCTAAACTTTAGATGCATATAATCATAAATTGATTAGTAGATGACTTTTCTTCTCATCAATTGTTAATAAAATTCTTTTCTAATGAATAACAAATGATATTAAGAGATAAAAACAAAATAATTGAAGACTTATGTCATCAAAGCATTTATCAATTAAAACACAAATCAAAAGTGAAATCTAATTAATAATTACTTTGTTTTTCTGTAAAATAAATGAAATAAAAATAAAATTTTTAACTCAAAATATTTGCATAAAATAAAAATGAATTTTCAAAACACCTGGGATTTCATTAATGGGAAAATTAAGACATTTGTTATAATCACATGAATAGAGAAAAATTAAAATACGATTATTTCAAATAAAACCTCAAAATTTAAATATAGTATACTAGCAATTAAACCAATTAAATTACTTTACTTATTTGTTAATAATTTTTGTATGGCCTTGTTTCAAAATCCTTGGGCGAAAATTCCATTATTTACTATCATTAATACCTTTGTATGAATTTCTTTAAAAATTCAATAAAATGAAGTACAAAATCGGACAAAAATATTTGGAAGCGAAGGGAAAACTACTTATTATTAAGCCCTCAGAATATTCTGACTCTGATTCCCATTCAAATCGTTTTACAGACTTATGTTTCCTTTTAAGAGAGGTATTTCTGATATTTACAATTACATTGTTTTCAGTTTATTTATCGAAAGCTTCCAAAATATTTTTCAACTCATGTGTGAGATCAACAATTTAATGGATGTTCAGGTAATATATTTGGGCAGTGAATCTGATTGTTTGTGTGAAACTGCCCATGATTGTTTGTTAGTCCAATGCCACTCCAGTACAAATCCAATGCCTCTATTGTTTACTTTACATACAAACGAATCGATTGTTGGCTAAACTCATTAGATGTCCAAAATTATTACCTAAAAGTCCATTAAATTGTCGATATCTCTCACGTGAGTCGAAAAAATACTTCGGAAGCTTTCGATAAACAAACTGAAAACAGTGTATTTTGATTATACAAATAAAAGATATTGATTTCTTTGTAATAGGAAATGGAGGTTCAAATAAAGCTTGAGCATATCGATGAGATCAGCGAGGAGTTCTGCTCGGATAAAGTGGCGCAAAAGGTTAACAAATACTTTGCCTTCAAATAACCTGGTTATTTGAAAATCAGTTCATTTTTATTGAAAATAATCTTTGTATTAATTACATTCAATTCAATATAAATCTTTTGATTCAGCTCTGATCTTGCTCAGTCATTTCCCAGAACTGTTTGAAAGAATCCGTTTCAATGTTAAGCCATTCAGAGTTATTGATATCCAATAAATTGATTCTGTTCTCTGGGTTGGGCGCCAACATTCTGGTGATCAGATCCTTTACAGAATCACTGGCTCTGTTCGGAAATTTCAACTGCATTTGGTTCTTCAAAATCTGAGTCCTATTTATTCTGTCCGTCACTGACAACAGCTCTGATCCATATATTTTAAATGGAGAGATACCAGCAATAAATATATAGAGAATTACACCCAAACTGTAAATGTCTGCCAGAAATGGGTTGTAAGAACTCAGGAATATTTCTGGCGCCGCATATTCTATAGAACCGCACACTGTATCACATTTGACGGTCTGCATAAAACGGCCGACCCTTTTCACACCAAATATAGCCATTTCCAGATCTGTTAGTTTGAGTCTAAAGCCATTGCCTTCAGTGAACAGAATCACATTATCAGCTTTGATATCCCTGTGCGCAATACCCTTGTCGTGAAGCCATTTAGCAGCAGATACCAACTGTCCGAACCAATCCCGAGCTGTCGACTCATCGATTGGCGTCCATTTTCTTCTCTCGAAGAATGAGACCAAATCGCCGGCGTCTCCGAACTCCATAACAATAAACACTTTATTCTGGGCTTCGTTTCTAATGTTTGCCAATATTTTGATAATATTTTTGTGCGGATTAGCCCTAAGAAAGTCTGTGATCTCTATCTCCCGCTCCAAGTATTTGAGTTTTCTTTTGGAAGTGATCTCTAAGTACTTAATGGCAACAAACTGTCCGCTCTGTGTCCTCGCCTTAAAAACCAAGTGATCGAAAGAACTGCCGATATTACAGATCACTTCAAAGCCATTGTTCAACAAAAAGTCCTGGTCTTCTACAGAGAGGACACCATATTCTTCAGCTAACCCTGACATTGATCTCGGATTTTATCCTCAAAGAGATTTGTTTTCTGAGTTTGAAATTATTTCTATAAAACATTTGTCGCGAGCCATGAATCCAGACTTCAGTTTTCAATAATATTTTTTTGAGCCAATTCTGTGCGCGCTTTCATTAATTGAAAATTCAAATATTTTTGTGACATTTCATTGGAAGACAAGACTTGATTTCAAAGACTTTTTTGAACTAAAATCTAATTGAAATCAATAAAAATGAAGAGATGTTTGAAATTCTCAAAATTTGAACTCATTTTGTATGCAATCATTTGGTTGCTCAGCACTCAAGACTCCGAACAAAAGGAATTCTGTTCTGATTCTGAAGAAGTGAAGAGTATCTTCACAATGGGAAACACAACTTATTTAGGAAAGGGTGAAGTCTTTTACGCAAATCCATTGAATGAGAAATTTGCGGGAAAAACATCAGTCAACCCAAAAGATATCTTCAAATCTGGTGAGAAAATCATGTGATTTGTCTATTTTGACAAAATGCTTGTTCATTCAAAACAGACTTCATGTCAATCAGTACTGGTTTCTTTGTGTCAGTCATACCTACCTGTCCATATTTCTTCCCACAGCAATATTGCAAAGAACTGAGCAAATTAGATCAGATGGGGTTTGTCATCGGATTCAGAGCTAATACTGTTAGGCAGTCATATATTGCATATCGCTATGACCAAGGTTCACTCTTACCCATACAAAAAGATAGTGAAATGCCATTTGAAATTAAAGCACAGACTGAAATTGAAGGGGAATTTTGGCCGATTTCATCAGACGAAGACACAATCTATTTGGGCTCCACTTATGACGAGACAACCTTTGCTTTAGTTCATGTGATCCAAGAAGAAGATGACCTTGTTCTTTACATCAAATACCTGACCGATAACACAGAGGAGTGGACACAAGATTCAAATCCAATGGTTCATCCGATGAACGACGCCATCGAAACTTTCAAAGGATTCATTCAGATTAGAAATTCAAACTCCAAAAGCAATTATGCTCTAGTATATTTAGAGCGAATGACTGTCGAAACTCTGCTGGACTTTGACTCGAAATTTAATCAAAACATTGCCGAACAGCGATACTTTCTTTTGCAGGTATACACTAGTTTTCGAGTTAAATAATCTGATCCAGTCTTTAGGTTGCAATCAATTTGACGGCTGATATCTATAGCTGTTCAGATGAGACATCAACCCCTCAAACCTCATATGTGATGTCCTCTTCATCCTTGTCAGTCAGTCCATCAATAGCCGGTCAGTCATCCAAACCAAACGATGGTATTTCAACAGCTGAAGAGACATTTGACGACCGAAAGTCTACTAAATCTATGAACAAACCTAAGGACTTCCCATCGGATGGCAATACACTTCCAACTAAACCGGAAAGAGCAGCCAAACTAGGTGAAAACACTTCAGATGATAAAAAAGCGTTGGTTTGGATACTGATAGTAGTCTTTATAATTGGATTGATTTTGTTTATGGCAGTCATATTTACTATCCTTTACATCAGTTAATATACATTTCAATTGATATTCAATTGATTGAAACAATTGATGAATTTGTCTTATTTTAAGGACACGACGACCTCATCAGAAAGAAGGAAAAAAGAATGATTGCTATCAACACCCGACTCAAAGAGCAATCTTCGGCACAAGTATTGAACAAATCTCGTGTTTCAAATGCGGGTTCAAATTCGGCTTCAAATTCAACCACAAAATGATTTTTATATCAAAAAAAAATTTAATTTAAGATAAAATTTAATTTTTATATAATCTTAACTGGAAAAGAGCAGGGGTATATATTGAATTACTAGCTATTGATATTGATTTTTCATTAAAGAATACTCTTGCAATTGTTCTGCTCGTGAAATGAATTAATATTCAAAAGCATTTAATTTAGTGATAGTTTTGATTCAAACAATTCTGACATTTCATTAAAATTGTTTTTCAAAGACTTGACTTTATTTCAATAACACTTTGAGTGAAGAATGAGTTGTGCGAACACCTTGCTCATTTTCTTCTTCATCAACTCCTTGTGGACTAAAGAGTTTTGTTCTGATATCAATAAAGTTAGCCGAATGTTTACAATGGGAAACACCACTTATCTACAAAAGGGTAATGACTTTTACGGCACACAATTAAATGATAGGTTTAAAGCAAAAATGCCGCTACAAAAGGATTACTTCCCTATAACGGCATTAAAGGGTAATAATTACTATTAAATCTTCTTCTGATTAATTGGCAAATACTTTGACTGAAAACAGAGTTCGAGTCAATCACAACCGGATTTTTTGTGTCAGCCATACCTCCCTGTGCTATTCAAAACTCAACACAGACTGATACTAAATGTGAAGACTTGGAAAAATTAAACCAAATGGGGTTTATCATTGTGGAAGAAAACCCTTCAATTAGTCTCAGAAAGGCTTCGGTTCAGAAATATGTTGCGTTCCGTCATAACAAAAATGCTAAAAATTCTTTATTTGAAATCATCCGAAGTGATAATGAAATGCCATTTGGAATGAAGGCCAGCCCCTCATATATCGATTATAAATACAATGGAATCCAAAATATTTGGCCGTTGAATGGGTCAGAGAACCAGTATTTGGCCGCGACTTATGACGAAAGAGACTTCGCTATCGTTTATCTGATTGAACGGAAAGAAGTGGTTTATCTCTATATAACCCGTTTATATAAACTGATATCTGCGATACAATACAAGATGTCTAACTCAAACTCGACATCAGATCATATTTGGGATTCTTTCAATGGAAAGACTTGAAGACTTACAACCGACGGGTTTTTGCAATCTTTGCTCTGAATGCAAACAATACGGAATTGATTCGGGAATTCCAACCGCTTTATAACAATTCAGGCAAAGGAACAAAAGAACACTTCATTGAACAGGTATTCATCAAATTATAGTCAATTTGAAGATCAAATCATTTCAAACCACTTGTTTCAGAATAAAATAGATTTGGATATTGATTTCTATGGATGTGATATACCCTCTCCTAAGACGACCAAACAATTGGACAGGTGGACGTCAACCACTGATACTTCTAAACCAGACGACGGGGTTTCAGGTGAGTTAGCTATCTTGCTTTGGGTGCTGTTTGTGGTCGCTATTATCGGATTCATTTTGTTTATGGTTGTGCTCTCGATTGTACTCTATATCAGTTAGTATTTAAACATATGATTGATTCAAACATTTGATAAATTTCCTCAATTTTTAGAACACAGAAATCAGAAGAAAAACTAAAAATAGCGAAGACTCGGAATTTTCGACCAATAATTTCCCTCAAAATCTAATACTTTTTAGAATTTACTCTTTTTTAACATTTCATTCAAAATATTTGTCATTATTTTGAAAATAAATACAATTTATCCGAAATAATAATGACTTCTTTATCTCATTTTCACTTAAACTAATTGAATAATTGATCAAGCAATTCCATATATACTTCTGATGACTAACATACATTCTAACTTGTCAGAATAGCCTATTTAGGGTATCTTTTCTGTGATACACTCCACTGCCGTTATAATCAACCCGATTGGTTTTCAGAATCTGTTGATTATAGAGGAACGTTGATTACAACGGCAGTGTATTGAAAACATATTTAAATAAAAGGTTTATTATTTATTAACATTATATTTAGATTTTTCATCAAATACTGCTATTTATTGTAAATACAGTTAACGCAAAATGCTTCTGACTCATTGAAGAATAACCGCGACCAAATTAGTACGATTGTAACAATAGAGCGACCGCTTGAATGATAAGCGCGTCAACGTTTGTGTGAGACTTCTTTGACTCTCAAACCACTATTAAAGTTTTAAGTTTATTGATAATCAATTTTCTTAACTCATTAGTATACTTATTATTAGACATTTTTGGCACAGGTATCACATTTACATCTCTTTCTTGCATTTTATACAAATATGTAATCAACTCATGTAATGGCAACCATTAGTATGTAATGTAAACAATAGAAACATTTGAAGGCTTACAAACCCGCGCTTATTATTCAAGCGGTCGCTTTATTGTTACAATCGTACTAATTTGGTCGCGGCTATTATTCAATGAGTCAGAAGCATTTTGCGTTAACTGTAATCAGTTATTTTCCACTCTAAGAGATTTGAGTGAATTTCGAGTTAGTTTTCTCTAAATTTTATTTTACAGTTTTGTGAAATTTATTTTTGATTATAACGGAGTAGTTTTACTACAGTTTTATATTAGAGTGGTCTAAACATAGCGTTGATTATAAAGGAAACAAATGTTGATTATAAGCGACTATTTTTGACATTATTGTCTATTGAAGTGGATTTGGAATCTAGGAGTTGTTGATTATAGAGGAAAGTTGATTGTATTGGATGTTGATTATAACGGCATTCGAGTGCATTGAGAATAGGTTTTGCAATACTCTATCGAACAATAATCTCGAGACATATGAAAAAATACAAATGGTTTGAATTAATCCATTAATTGATATAAATTCAAAACGTTTCCATCAAAAGTCTATTTCCAAGATTATTTGGCTAAACAATTGTTTGAAAT
>JAQFXL010001839.1:0-10302 GCA_034693445.1 Edwardzetes edwardsi
ATAATTTTGATAAATATTTGAGTAAATAATAAAAAGCTCTAAACATTACAATCAATAAAAAGTCTAATTAATTATTTTGATAAATACTTTCAATTTTCTCAACGATTGATAAAAAGAGAGTCATTACTCAAAAATTATGTCATTCTCTAAGAATTATTTGTCATTTGTGTTATTAAACTAAAATAAGTCGAGTCTAGACTCACAGCGATTGGCAATAATTGGAACAAATGATAAAAATTGCGATATTTTCGGCTCATAACAAATGGTATGGTTTTCATGACTCATAAAATTTGTGATATATTTGTACAGAAAATTAGAAAACAAAAAAAAATTGTTGTCAGAACAGCACAAATGTGTGCCTCCAAAGTGAAAAGTTGACAACAATTGGGAACAAATGTAAAGATCAATAAATGAGATGTGAGTCATGACATGCCTTCTCTGATTGCAGTGCAGGGTGCTCCTTCTTCATGCTCAAGTCGGATTTCTTTGAGAGCAACCAAATTGTCGGTTAACCTACTTTTGCCTTTGAAGACAGTGGCGTAAGTGCCCTAAAATAAGGATCGAATATTGATTTGTAATTAGATCGACAAAACGGTCCGTCAAAGTGAATACTTCTCCCAATTTGTCTAATTTGGTATACGTTTCCATTTTTCCGAATCCGATTTCATTCTGTAATTGAGTCAAATCCAGAGTCAATTCAAAATCACTTTTCACATCGAATGATAGATTGAGAGAACATACCAATGACTGTCTCCTCATTTGACGAGTGAGCGGTCCGTCGGGTGTGGGACTTAATGACTGTTTTGCAAGAAAGCTTTCGGGGATTTGGAGGTCGGAGGGCAGTGAAAGTCTTTTGCTAATGTCCTGAGCATTGATCCTTCGGGAGCGATGTGCTCGCATTCTAACGTTACCGTTCCCCACATTACCATTACTGATGTAGTGATTCCCATTGTTTTTAGTGATCGGGGAAATCACTTCATCCGAAGCGCCGGACGCCTCTTCACTCTCGCCATCGGATCCGATTCGAGGCAACTCATGAACAACGCCTTCAAAAGCAAAACAAAATATTAATGAAATGCATTGGCGTTGAGAGCAGTGGAGAGGAAGGCATCGATTGACGCCGACATTAATCAA
Source organism: Edwardzetes edwardsi (assembly GCA_034693445.1). Classification (NCBI taxonomy): domain Eukaryota; kingdom Metazoa; phylum Arthropoda; class Arachnida; order Sarcoptiformes; family Ceratozetidae; genus Edwardzetes; species Edwardzetes edwardsi. The sequence goes on from JAQFXL010001839.1 coordinate 1,135, forward strand.
TAGAATAAAAATAAAAAAGTGATTTGTGAGACATATATACGAATATTGGTTCAAAAACAAGGATATGCTGTGCTCTTAGAGCGCACTGAGAGCAACATCCTTGCAATGGTAACCATAACAACCTGACTGAAAGTTCATCTTCTCTTGTGATCAATAGTGCAATTCTCAACACAATTCCTTCCTTGTTATCACTGCACTAGCATTAAAAAGAGAGCGCACCATATATACCAGTGCTGTATAGATGTTTAATGTTTGGTGAAATAGGAACAGATCGAAGAGATTTACCAGAGAATCAAAATCTAGAAAAATGTTTCTTCAACTGAAAGTCATATTCAAAATTGTGAGCTCAGAACTGGGAGAGAAAGACAGCACCAACATTAAGGAACAGTTGCTTTCAGTCGCATTTGAATGACATATGAATGCTATTCCTTTCAATTCTATGCTTTCCTTAGAGAACAACAATTTTATGGGAAATTATCTGATCTAATGATAGCTATTGTGAGGCCATTAGAAAAGAGTTGCCATCAAAAGACAACAAACACTCTGTTTGTGAACCGATAAGCCATAAAACGAACAGTTGTTTAATATTAATAACACGAGAGTTCATCAAATCGAGACAACTCGGAAGGGAAGGCGTGACCCGAAAAGAGCTGAAACTGAGCCATCAATAGTAATGTGTGACAAAACGTAAGCAGAATATCACATAAAAGAGTAATCGAAATATCTTATGATTATATAAGCGTTAATTTATTGAAATATTGCCCCAATTCTAGTCATTTCTAGTCATCTTCGCTACACTTTACTATCAAATAAGTCAATACTTAGTTATATTCTGCAAACAAATAGTTTTTCAAATTAAATATCAGATCCTTTTGAATATCTTATCGACAAAAATATAAAAAAGAAAATCTTTTTATTAGTTTTCCGATTCTTTCAATTATTTATGAAAACACAAAAATCAGAGAAACGATTGAAAATTGGAGTCAAGAGTATCCAAAAGCAATTCATATTTGAATAATTTTATGGCCAAGATCAAAGTGGTATATTGAATAATTGAGTCATATATTGTAGTGCAGAGACAATATTTGCACAGACTTTGGGCTAATATTAACAACAGAACAGAATATCAGAGAATAAATCATGTCTTAAAAGTATAGAAACAAAACTGCATTTAATTATTAGTCTAAACACTTGACTCTTGTATTGGGGAACAAATTGGCAACAATTGCACTCTGTATTAGACTAAGCGGTGGTTTACAGCTATTTATAGACGGGTTCACATCTGAAACCGATTTAGTGGTGACAGTGAAAGAGCTACTAATGAATGGCAAATGCGATGACAAAAGGACATCAAAAACAGCGAACAATCATTTGTAACAAAACATCAGATAATAAATGAAGAATCAAATAAATAACAATCAAATGAATAAAAAGGAAAGACTTTATTGAAAAATAATTACTTTAAAGTAATTATAGACAAGGAATGAGAGGATAAGCGGTGGCTGTTCACCAGAAACACTATTCTCCTGTTTCTGGTTTTCAATGTGTTTTAAAGACAAGTTTAAACTCATATAACATTTGGTGAGAGTCGTCAGTCAGAGTCTCAGCCTTGGCTTAAATATGTATTCACTTTTTCTCATATCTGTTCCCCTTTTGAATCAAAAGTTAGGCTTCAAAATAGAAGACACAAATTGTATGAAAACACAGCCTCTGAGGGCTATGTAAAGAATACTGTCAGTTGTCAATAACCAAGCAATGGATGAGTTTTGGGCAAAACTTCTATTTCTATTCATAATATTAATAGACTTTAGTTGAGGACAAGTATCAAAAAAGTGTGATTCATATGAAGAGTGAATCATTGCTTTCAAAGGCCGACAAAAAAATTGATTCATTCAATAGAGTTATGGAAACTATAGGATCGATATAACAACAGACCAGTTATGGTACGAGTAATTAGATTAGGATTTCGGCTTTAATTCAATCAATTAAATACTCACTCAAACTCTTGGAGCTCTTCAGATTGTTCTTGCGTTTAGTGTGAGAATTGTGGGTCAGTCCCAAAGAGGAGAACCAATTGCTTAAACTTAGTTTATGACTATTAAAGTTACCGAAAGTCGAACTCTTGTGCAGTAGTTTTATATCCATTCAAACAAATCTATCAATAAATTGAAACAAAATTCAAATTAAGAAAACAGTTGACGATTGAGACGAAAATGTTTGTCATTCACTTCAATAATACTTTATATAAGACTTGTTATCAAATGTGAGAAATGGTTGCAAATCAAAGTCTGACATAAATTAATTAGTCTTTAATGCCATATAAAGACAATTAATTTGGGATTTAAGTTCACATAACTATTGGACGGGTTTTGCACTTCTGTTACACATTTGTTGTCAATTAAATGGTATCCAAAATAAAAACTTTGAGCAAAAAGACTACAAAATTGAATTAAAACACAAATACATTGAGACCTCATTTAGAGGAAAATAGGCTCAAAATAATCAGTTAATTAAATGATTGAAATCTAATTAAAAATGTGTTCAAATAAAATGGGTTTACATTAGAGTAAAGGATTTGAAATCTAATCAAAACTAAATTAACATAAAATATGAATCGTTTGCCTAAAATAAACACTAAAATAGTTATCAAAAAATTAGTTAAACTTTAATAACTGGCAAATGAGTGGTAAATGTAAACAATCGGCTCTTATGTAGGACTTGAGGAGCTGAAGACATACCTTGTGGTTTGACACCTAATGGCACTTGACGTCCAACACACCACAAACAGTGGACACAATCAACAATACTTAGCGCTCAGACAACTGGTGAACCCAAACACACCCAAAGACTTATTGTTTTTGATGTATTAGTGGTTAACCGATAGCCAGACATTCACTTCAAGTTTGAGTTATACAACAAATAATGCAAAACGACTAAAACACTCAGCGCTTAGATATTATCAATTTATTGAATGAATTCTCCAGTCGTAGGCTTACACCTACCAGTGCTTCATCTGCTACCACTTCTACCACTTGTAGACCATTTCCATCACAATTTTCATAAACTTCACTCTTAATAATGACAATCGATTTATCATTTAATTAGTTCTTTGGTTTGGGATTTGATTTAAACCCGTAGACAATGAATGCAATGGTAGTAAACAATAACATTGAGTGAGTCGTTAGTCGTGCGAACTCTTACACAGTCTTCATATAACTGACTCTTGTGTTGACTGCCTCTCACAGAATGACTCATAAATGTCCGTAAAGCGCATACAAAGGGATCGTTTCCTAATACACAGCCATTCATATATGGCTTTGTATGGTTTTACCTCATTCTAAAATAACGTTACAAAAGAGGAGGAAATAGATTATTAAATTTGCATAATAATTATATGATTTCACTCATTTCGTCAGTGCAATGAGATAATTTTGTCAAGAAACAATAGTAGTTAAACACTTGAAAAGTAGCGATTAAACAATTAGTCAAGATAAATGTAAGAAAATTTGTCAATTGAGTAATAGGTGAGGTTTTAGATATGAATTTATCATAACGTTTGTCAGTGTAGGGAAGAAACCCTGTCGTCAAATATCCTTTGCTTTTTATTTCCAGTTTTTTATTCATTATTTTTTGGTTTGATTTCAATTTAAAAAGTTTTTCCTCAAATAATTTTATGTGAAAAAACTGAAAACCATAACAGGTTTAAAGCAAAATTTTGCAACTATCACAACTAATTTTATGAAATTTCTAGCAATCAATTTATAATCTTTTCCTCAGACTTGCATTAATGCATTTGATTAATAAGTTTCGCCAAAAATCGTTTGCATTTAATTTCAATAAAATGATTAATTTCTCAAAGCGTTCACTCTTTTTGTTTATGAAAAACAAATTATAGTGAATGAAAGATCCCTTCAATGTATTACATGTGACTAAATAGTGTTCAAATGTAAGACAATCTTTGATTACATTATATACACAGTAATAATGTTTACTTCTAATAATATACAAATTTAATTAGTAATCTAAACCATTTTGTTTAATTACTTCAATCAAATCTCATATATTCCTCAGATATAGATTTGAATTTTTAGATAAATCCATAGAAAGTGAAACATTTATTTGTTACTTATTTAACACTACTTTTTGCAAAAAATTCAAAGTTTAAAAGTCAACAAAACTATGACTCAAATGAAAACATTGGCAGAAGTTTTTCAAATTACCAGAACAAAGATGTTATGGAAGTTATTGTTTTGAAAGCAGATAAGTTAAACAATGGTGCAAATGAAGAAATTATCTGATACCAAGATAATAGCCATCATTTTGTTGGTTTTCATCAGTTGTGGCGCTAATGTTGTCTTTCTTGAGGCAATCATAAGGTTTGTATCGATTGCTGAATGAAAACGGGATTTGTTTTGATGTCAACCCTTTTTCACGCGTTGTTCCCAATAATTGCAAAAAAGCATTAATTCAATGATTATTGTGTTTTCAAATACCTGTTAGACTCACACCTGGCGCTGGAAATGTCATTAATTTAGCCCAGAATGTAGTCATATCTGTGGAGGGCTTTATCTTAACGACCAGATGTGGCCGAAAACAGTCAATCATTCCTCTCAAGTAATTAATTATTCAGACAATTGTTTTCACTAAATCTGCGAAAACAAAACTAATCATTAAATCGTGAAATGACTTAATTTCCAAATCAATTGTTTTATTGATTTCGACCTTTTGATAGGAACTACATATTTCTAGTCATCAACTTCTTTGCGGTCAGTTTTACCACCAGTTTAGCCAATGTTTACAAAATACCGATGCCTTTGATTATGATATTTAGATCCGTAAGTGATTTAAAATTAATTTCTTTCAAATGTTTATTAAATGCTATTAATATCTGCTTTGCTTTCAATGTTATGTCTGTTTAAAAATCAATTCAAAAATAAACAAATCGATTATAAGTCAAACAAAAGTACAAATTGCACCCAAAAATAGCCTCAAATGATCTAATGCTCAAAGAGTGAGCTCATATTTCCAGACATTTAGCAATTATTTGATATTTTCTCAATTTTTAGATTCAATTTTGAAGTGCAAACAACTTTTAAGACATTTTCATTAACACATAAAACCAGAAAATATCTCATATATTATGCATTTCTCTCAGATTTTAATCAAACAACTCATCGAATGAGCGAAAAGTCTTTAAATGTTTTCCTTTTTGTAAACTTCTTTTATCGCAAATATTTTCATTTATCAAACGCACAGATATTTCCGGAAACGATAAATATTTTAATATAATATCTAAGGTTTTTCGCAAAACCAATAGATTTATCTTCTTTTCAGAGTTAGTTTCCGTCGTTTATCATCAAAAATAAGAGAAATTTACTGAAAGGCACTTAAAAATCCTGTTTTATTACATATTCATTGGAATTTGAATTCAAATAATTATAAGTAATTTTGTATTAATGAGTTAATAAATCTGAGATCTGCGCTAATATTCCTGTTCATTAGTGAGTCACTAACCCATGGGTTGTCCTCAAACATCAAAACCGTTTTTATCAAACTGTCAGAACTTATCAAATATTTTTAGATATAATTTTTCAAATAATTGCATTGTTTTTCCCTTTTCTCTGTTTATTTCAAAGTTCTCTTTCAAAAAATATTTTAATGAGAAATACATTTGAATTCTATGTTTGACTTTAGGGTTCGTTAATCGCAAACTTGATTTTAGGAATTTTGATTCTTAAGCGGCGCTACTCTCTCACCAAATATGTGTCGGTTCTGATAATAACAATCGGTATAATTGTCTGTACCTTAGCTTCGGTTCAAAACAAAGTATGAATACATTTTAAATTATTGCCAAAACTTGACTTTTAAATGGCTTTAAAGGGAAATTCAGAGTCAAGTGAATCAATATCTCCATACGAATGGACGGTAGGAATATCTCTTATGATGTTCTCATTGTTTGCGTCCGCAAATATGGGTATAACTCAAGAAAAACTGTACCAAAAGTTTGGTAAACATCCTCGAGAAGCGCTCTTCTATACTGTATGTGACACAGAATGAAACAAAAACTTAATGAATGACAAACATTTCTTATCTTCAAACAGCATTTCCTTCAATTACCCGGTTTTCTACTCTTGTCATCGAATATTATCGAGCAAATTGTGATATTCAACAATTCGCGACTCATTACTATAGGATTTGTTATATTTTCGATATCTATACCCCAGTTATGGCTATATTTATGCCTTAATTGTGTCTTCCAATACGTGTGCATTCGGTCGGTGTTTGTGTTGACCACTGAGTGCACATCCCTTACTGTCACACTTGTGGTAACCCTAAGGAAGTTTTTATCGATAATTTTCTCAATAATTTACTTTCAAAATCCGTTTACATTAAGCCATTGGTTGGGAACCGTTTTGTTATTTATTGGAACCCTTCTATTTGTGGACATTCCTCAAAGACTATTCAAATTGAAGATTAAATAACTTTTAATTCAGTTTTTAAAATATAACTCATTTTCATTGTTTATTTTGAATATTTATGAGAAGAGGAATAAATTACATAAAATTTTGTTTGAGTTTTGTTTTGAGTTCACTTTGTACTGAAATATCGGTGGAAGTGCTCACATCTCAAGATTTTTTCTCGAATGCCATCGAATGTCATAAATTGCTTCGACTTATTACTCGCGAAAGTCAGGCGAAGATTTTTGGGCAATGGTTCTGCTTTGATATAATCCATTAAGAAATAGCATGGATAGAATGAAACGCTCAGCACTGAATCCAGTGTTGGGGCCTTTTGGACGACCGCATTGTAAGTCTAAATTGATATTCGATGGCATTTTTCAAGAACTAAGTAATTGAGTCGAGTAACTTTCGATATTATAGATAAGAAAATTGTCGCAAACAAATGGGCACTCAGTTGAGTCCAAATGCGATAAATTCTGTAAACGAGTCAATCCATCGATGGCTTCCTTTTCAATGAAATTAACGCTTTTTAATTCAAGTTTTCGCAGAAGAGGCTAATAGTCGGCAATTCTGGACAACGCCTTGTCTTTGATCAGCACATAACAGTCGGTTCCTTCGATCGAGAACATTGTTAGAGGACATCCGATGAAGATATCCATCAGAGGTATTGGATGGATGGCGACATTTGACCCGAATTTTAGTGAACGCAACTTTGAAAGTCTCGAGATTTGTTTGATGCCATTACTTGTGAAGAGTTGAGTATTCTCTCGATAAGAGGCCATTAACTCCAAAATAACCAAATTATTGAAAGCACTGCACATTAGAGCGAAGGCGTTGTCATCGAAAATCAATTCTATTTGCAAAACACTTCAATTGTTTGAAAGCGAAACCAGTGATCAAAACGTCTTCGATATAATTAAGCAGCAGTTGATGATAGCAACGAATGTCAACCCTTTCCTATCCAATCAGTAAAAGTGATGTCTTTTCCGGTTATGTTCGTAGTGTTGACTGAAATTGTTTTTAGAGATCTGTTGTTCGCCACAATAGCTCTGAATATTTGGTCATTTATTGCTGTCGAACTCGATATCAAATGTTTGAGGTTTTTGTGCCGATGTTTGCTTCCAATGAGTTATATGGCATTCCGTAAAATCCAAGTGCAATAGATTCGGACACATTTAGGCCATCAATTCGTAAGAATCTTCATTAATGACGAATCGTAATAATCGCAAACATCTTAACGATGAGAACACATCCGATTCTTGACTGAAAACTTTGAAGACGTGCGCCAATGATTTGTTGTCCAAGACTTCAATGCATGACTCATCCATATCTGTCAAGTGGTCGCATAAATAGCAACAGTCACCGTGCGGTGCAATTCTGGCTTTTCTTGAATCAATGCTCAACCATAAGAACAGTTGGCTTACAATCATTTCGTAAATTTTGGTCTTTATTTGCGGCCAAACCTTTGAAATCACAAGAAGTTCTGGTGTTCGCTATCTTTTCAGACGTAAATTTAATTCTTTTTCGGTCAACAATTTCAATGAACTCATCAATGAACTCATGTCCGGCAAAAGTTCCAATTTGTCGTTTAAGAGCAGTTGTCTCAAAACGACTTGTTTTCGATCCAGAGGTTCGTCGCATCAGTTTTGACTGATGTCATCGATGTAATTAACTTCTTCGAACTCGTCTTCTTCTGGTAGTGCATTCTGTGCCATCAAATCATCGATATCTATGAGATTTACATCACTCTTTGAAATTTGATAATGTTTTTGCCATTTCGGCGATTTGTTGAACGATTGCGATCTCTTTATTGTAGTTCTGGTCTATCTTTTCTTTATCTGAATCACCCGCCAAACCAACGAATTCCAGAGCTGTTCCCGAGAATTGTTTACACTTTTCACCAAATCTTCGACTCATTTTGGTTTTATCTCAAAATCAAAGGAAATGTTTTGAAAAATTTTCAACTTTTGATTATAAATTTAAATGATATCTAAAACATAACCATCAGATGTAAGCGCCCGACAATACAATCCATTTTTGTGACCAAATTTAGCTATTTTTCTCTCATTTTCTCAAATATTTATTAGGTTTTAAGACAATTAAAATAAATATAAATTTTCGGATCAAATGTTTGCAAATTTCTTATAGGATATGATAAAAGAAAGTTGTTTTGAAGATAACTTTAATGGTGTGTCTAATCACTGGCCGGTGCGTTGTTGACAGTATCCAAACGGATTACTCTCAGCTTTTCGTTGTCGATATGAATGGCCGCCGCCTCGTTGTTGTTCCCACAATAATGTGAACTCGAGAACACTGTCGTACACTTGTTTCCGAAGTGGAACGTAAAGCCCTGCGCCGGCACTTCATGGGCACGGATTATATGAGTCAAACCATTGGACTGTAAGAAAGTGTTGACCGCCTCCTCACCGAACAAGAAAGCAGTTCCTCGTTTTGTGTTAGTCAGGAATCCACGGGCGGTGTCGACTCTCACTTTCAACAGGTCTGCGGCCTCTGCGAACTGTTGTGGTCCTATAGGATCTGACCAGAGTATTTCCCACGCTACGGCTCCCTGTCTTTCAGGATCTGGGAGGTCAACCTTCACTTCATTGATCTTCTCAACCTGTCGGGTAGAGGCGGGAATCCCTCCGTGAGCACAGAATATGGCGTCATCGATGATCGCACAGAACGGAAGTTTGTCAAACACTTT
>JAQFXL010001840.1:0-10294 GCA_034693445.1 Edwardzetes edwardsi
GAGAGCGAGAGAGCGAGAGAGAGAGAGCGAGAGAGAGAGAGAGATTTGTGATACGAGGATAAGTTGAGAAAATAAATCATTTGTTTTTATTCTGAGCTGTACTTTGATGTGCTATTCGCTCAGAATAGTTGACTCCAGTTTATTAGAATGACATTAATTCCTAGACAACAGATTAAAGCACAGAATGAAAAAATATATATTTATTGACTCGCTTTACAATTGTCGGAAATGTCGTCAAAATGACTGTTTAAACAGAGGATAGGAATACAACTCTCCTTTCGAGTGATTCCTTCGTTGGTTTTATTTGTTTTTGTTGTTTCTTTGTCTGTCTTTCAGACGATTTTCTTATTGAATGCGTTGTTGTAATAGTTGTTGAAAATATCCGAACAAATATAGGACGAGAAATGTATTTAATTTCTTATATAAGTGATAGATATATATTCAGTACAGTCTGACCCGTTTATAGCGCACTAGAGCTCAAAATCGCAGATTTAACGGACTGTACTTTTCTCTATTTTCAAATTAGCCATGCTCGATTTAACCTCAACATTAAACGGAAATCCAGACTTAAAATGGTGTTTCAGTTTCAGGGGTTTGTTATTATTGGCTCTGACTGTATATAAAAAGCGAAAAACTGAAATATAATATATATAAATAGCAAAAAACATTATGGCATTCAAGTCATACGAATGACTAATATTATTGTCATTAACACCGATAGCGACGCCTCCAGAATAAGAGATGTGTCGTTGAGATGAGTGCTGAGGAAAGGGAGGAAATGGAGCGAAGAGTGCAAAAAAATATTACTCTCATTCGTGTCGTCGAAAGCTATCGCCAAACAGAAGTCCAATATATCTGCGGATATCTTCTTCCATATCCGCCTATTCTTTCTCATTAACATTTGTCACACCATCGCAAAAGCCAGCGCCAGGCGCTCAGGGATGGCCAGTGTATGGGTGTTTGCAATCGAGTTGGTGGTTGAGTGCAAAACCATAATGTAATTACTGTTGTGTTTAGAATTTTGTTGAAACATGTTCAATTTTGTTTAATGTCAATTTATTTTGATGCACAGCCCAATTATCGCCACCAGGCGCTCATAAATTCAATTAGATGCTAAATGAGCTTGGTGCATTAGTGGTGGTATGTGTATATAATTGTTTTCATGTTTAGTTTCAAAGAGTCATTAACGGTCTACAGTTTATGTCTTTCCTCACTCTCCCCTGGCATTGACTGCTGGTGTGAAGCGAGCAGATCCTCATCACTGGCAGCACTGGTAGAGCACTGGTAGATGTCTATAAGAATAGTGTGTTTCGTAAGCTTTGATTCTCTACTTCTCTGAAACTGTTATGTGTTTGTGAGTACACAACAGAGTAGTTATAAGACAGCAATAACTCAATAGTGGGCGTGGATTAGAAGGCAACACAATATTCTGAGCGATGGTCGGAGCGAGTAATAGTCGGTGACCAAAATCGAACTAGGTCGAATATTTGCTTCTTTTGTAAAAATTTTATTTTACTCATTTTTTCTTTAGTTAACTTTTGGTATTTTATAGAAATTGGATCATGCTCAAAATCTGTTCCTTTACAATATGACAAGTTTCTGATAAATTCCATTGTGGAAAAATTAATAGTATTATTATTGATTGCGCCCTTGGTTACGCGCCTTATTGACTGTATGAATGAGTTAGGAAACAATGAAAGAGAGCCGATAGAGTTTCAGAGAGAGAGAGAGAGTCAGAGAGAGAGAGAGAGAGAGAGAGAGAGAGGGCACCGGCGTTGGCGATGCAATGGGAAGGGAAGGCGACAGCGATTACAATGAAAACTTTTCTCAAGTGATCGAAATCGATTTTAGTGCTGTTTTTCCTTCTCCTTGTGCTCTGTCTGTTCACTTTCGCTCTCCATCTCCACGAGCACTGATCTCTACTTATTCTGTGTGTTTCACATTCATTGCTATATACGCCAAATGGAATACGTATTCTGTATGTGTGTGTTGGCTATGGAGTGATAGCACACACACACACACAGAAAGAATATTCTACACTCAGCACATAAACATAGAGTGAGAGCAGACCAGACATTGCATACTGTGCTCGACTAGTGAGTGAGTACTCAGTTTTGGTTTAATTCTCTCTCTATTTGCCAGTGAGGAGAGAGTGTGAGCAAAGTGTATGCTGTGCCGCATATTGTGTGCTGAAACATCAGTGCTCTAACAGCCAGTGCTCTGAATGGGAAAGGAATCAGAAGAGAGAATCGGCTAAAGAATAGATATATTCCTCAAACAGTTTTATAAGTAAAAGGATGAGTAAAACCGAACCAAAAGAATAAATTGATTTAAGAATGAAATCTATTGAAAAGGAGAGGGAGAAAAGGGATATGTCGTGCGAAAGAATGCAAAAAATTGGCAAGGGGAAAGAATAGGTGTTGAGTGCTTTGGCGAAAATTATCATCCCTTTGAATAGTCGCCAGAAATATAGTAATAATACAAAGAATATAATAATAGTAATAAAATGTCGTAAAGAAAAGACTATATCGTCTGTGAAGTGTGTGCTCTGTATGCCTGTGCTTCTCATATGTGTGTTAGACTGAGACTCCTTCTCATTCACTTTCAATCTGTATGTCTGTCACCTCATTCTCAGTGTGTGTTCGCCTCACAAAACGAATTGTCTGAGTCTTACAGTCTGTGAAAGAAGAATAAGAAAGACGCAAAAAAAAAGTATAATAACACTAATTGAATGTGTTATTCAATTTGATTCGGATTCGATTTTGAATCATTGTTTGGCCTCAATTGTGTGACAATAACAAGATAAAAAGGATCAACGTGAACCATAATAACAATAATGATGATGGTGAATTACTACTAAGGTGAACAATAGTGATAATTATTAGACAAAGAGGATTTTGTTCAAATTCACCAATGATGATGATGAATTCAAATTAATCTCATTTAAATATTGTGAATTAATAAGTAAATATTCACCATGCTCATTTTGAAAGAACAAAATAAGAAGAAATAGAATTCTTTAATGAAAATTCTGTTGTTGTTATTCACTTAGAAATAATAAAACTAATAACGGATTCGATAGTAATTGTGATTCAATTCGTAATACAAGTTGTAATCAATAAAAGTGATTATTGTCTACAAATGTGAACAACAAAAAATTTCAACTGTATCTTGGTAATTCATTAGTGTGATGGCAAAAACGTTGATTTGTATACACTTTAGTCGAACGGTTTTAGCTCTAATGATATTATTATTTATTTTGGTATCGATTTTAAAACTATTCGGCTTTCCTTATATGCCGTCACCGGACTACTCGCCAGTAGCGTTTGTGCTCTTGGACTTGGTGTTAGTGGTGGGCTTGATATCGGCCGCCACACAACACTTAAAGACACTGATTGTCTTCGGCTGGTTAATGGCGTTGACATTTTTATTGATATTTTTTGGTAATACCGTCTCATCTCAATATCAAAGTGATCTCTGGGGTAAATATTTGCATGTTTACTTTTTATACATATACTTGTATATATGTTGAGTGTGTCTCATCTTTTTAGAGATAGTGATCATGCATATTTATTACTAGATACAGTTAGAGTCCGTTTTTGTCCACATAGTTTAGAATAGTTTACAACTAAATTAATTTAATTGAATTAAGGGATTATAAAGAGCTTTGACTGTATTTTATGATATTATAAGTGCCGTCAATAATCTAGATACTTATTTTTTGATTTTAAAAACAAAATTATTGAAGAGATTCATTCAAATATCATTCAAGATTCAAATGTTATTCAAATTTGTAGTTTGAGCATGGTCAGTTTGTTGATTTTTATTTTATATTCATGATAATCAATATATTTAAAATTTAAGCACTTTATTATTTAACTTGAATATGGATGAGCTAGGAGTTAATCCATCATTCACAATTTAAAGAAATAATAGGCTGTCAAGGTAATTTAGTTATCATGCTTGGTGAGTCAATTAATTAATTAGGTTTTTCGAGCTCATTAAATAACCATGGTAACGCATCTGCTTAAAATTTAATTAGATAGTTTTCCAAGAATTCATCAAGATTATAAATGTTTAACTGGTAAATAGCCAAGCTAATTATAACCTCAAAATTTACATGTTAATTATAAACAAGGCTCAATTTTAAAAGAAAAAACACCTTGCTCATACAAAAATTTTCAATTTAAGCTTTAGTTCAAAATTAAATTTCATTTTAAAGGACCGAATATTTTGAACCCCACTTTCCAGCGCACAGAATAATCAGTAGAGGAGTTCAATAATCCGTTAAATCTCTTTAACTGATCCCTTGTTGTGAAAATAACCTGCGCTCCCATTGTGAGCGACAAAAACAAATTTCCGATCGCACAGAATATTCTGTGCAAAAATTCACTTTATCCTAAGTTGAGTTTTAATTAATTCTGTGCCAAACAGCACACAGAATAACAACCAAAAGATGAGTGAATGAGAGGAAAGCCTTGTCTTTAATTATAAGTTGTATATTGTTTTGAGACCCAAATCCCCGTTTAATACAATGAGTGTTAAGTAATTTAATTAACCTTACTCATTTAATTTTTTGTCTCTTTCTCCTCCATCCTCTTCATCAACACTAACACAAACAAACAAAAAAACACCATTGTGCTTCTGTGTGTTGATAATTGGTGTGCTGGGGCACAGGTATGCTCTATATGCTGTGCATCTGTATAATTGCGTTCACAGACGCGGTCTGTATAATCAAGTATCGTATGCCTAAGGAACAGATGGGTTATGGCTGTGCCCAGCAACACTTCCAGGTGCAGCAACAACAACAGCAGCAACAGTACCAGCAACAAACACAGTTCCAGACCCAGGTGTTTGAAGTGCCGCCTCCGCCTCCTGTTGTCAATCAGTATTACGCGTCGAAATCGGACCCACAATTTCATGCCGTTTGATATCAGACCCATAATTATGGCCACAAACCAATTGAAACATTAGTTTAATTATATAGTGGAGAAGACAAAACATTTATATAAGAGTATATATTTTTCAAATTCATCATGCTTGCTTAATGTACTTTTGTCTAGAGTTTAATTTGTGGGTAGACTCAATAAGTACGTAAGAGGAGTGTATCACAAAGTACGTATATATATACATAGGGGTTGTAATTAGGAGGTGGTGTTCGTTGGCATCACATTATTCTGTATCACATTTTTTTGTGAAAAACAAATTAATTTAACAGAAAAAAAGTAATTTTAATTAATAGCAAAGTTGTAGATAAAATTTAACCTAGAGCACTTGAACAAAATGGCTCAATAAAACGTTCGTCGTCGAATAAATTGATCAATGTGGTTATTGTTAATTTTAGTTGAACTCTCTATCGCTAACTCTTTGTTGAATTTATATCTCTTGGATATAATCTAATGAATAATAAAATCAATGAATAATACATTGTTTGACATCGATATTGATATACAATTCTGAGCTCATCTTTTTCATTGATGCCATAGTCTTCATCATATAGCTATTATTCTTATTTGCCAAGTTATAAGCATGGTGAAAAAGACGTATTTGCGCTTATTTAACCGTTTTATTTTAATCAAGCAAAGTATGAATTCTTTTTTTCAATTGAATTGATTTTTGATTTATTATCTGTTTTCACAAAAATTTTGCTCAATTTTTCAGAATTATGTCCATCTGTTAAATATCCAGTTAAATAAATATGGATTTGTGTGGGTATATACCTTCAGTGTACGTGTGTGGGTATGTGTTGTGCTTGAACACATTTATCAGCTTGGTAATTGAATAAATAATGATGAAAGAAAAAGATAAGTAAAACTCTCTGTTATATTATTCAATGGATTTCATGAATCAAATCAAATGTCAAACAATGTATTGATTTATGAAAAACATATAATTATTTATATATTAATTGTTTTCTACTCTTTTATTGGACTTATTTTCTACTCTTGTATTATAACGAAGAAAATAAACGATCAGTTCAAATGTCAAAGATGATTATTTGCAAGATTAAAGTTCAAATCGAATAAATAACAAGAATATTCTGTTTGTGAGACAAATGCGATTAAATTATTTGAAAAAATTTCCAGGAATTAAACTAAATTTAATTAAACCCAACCATAATTATGCGCTCAGAATAATGCTATGCTCATGAATATCCGGGTGACTTTAAGTTCAATGAAAAACAAGATAAGATTTTCATTCTGTGCCGCACAGACTGTGCGCTTAAAATTTGAGACAAAACAACAGACAAATAAAATAATACCATATTTCTACTCTTATGGAAGGAATAATGGGTTTTTCTTATTCCCCTCTTTGGACACAATCTTACAAATTGAAGCTAAAATAGCAAACATAATAAGTCAGGGATGCACAAGGATTTGAATTTAAACTAGGTCATCAAATCAATCATCCGGTATAATCAAATAAATAAAATTAGTGATGCTAAATTGTTAACTTGATAAGCTTGATGATATATAGAAAATATTAGTTTATACGCAAGGGGTTACATTGTTTAGAATTATAATTACCCGCAAGGCTTTAAAAGATAATGAAGCCCTTGGAGATTTTAGAGTTTCGAAAATAAAAGCACTTAGTATTACACTAGTGATAGATATTTTAGATTCCCATGAGGCTATAGAACAAACAGCTCCTCGTGGGCATGTAAACACCTTGTGCATCTCTGTTCAAAATGCTTTTATTCTTCTATTCTCTCCTGTTTTTAACCTATTTATGTATTGTTCAGCAGTTTTATTGATCTTAAAAACAAAGCAATAGTTTTGAACAGAAAAAGAGAAAAAATTCAATTCTCATCCAAATACGGCTGAATTGGTTTTCCAGTATATTCTGTGCTTATTCTGTGCGCTATATTTCTTAAGCAAACCACTGAATCGACTGACAAAACAACACTAAAATACTACTCAATAATTCGCTCAATTTTTGTTAATATGAAGCAAACATTTTAGCCAAAAGGGGAAATTTTGAATTGAAAAGAAAAGGGAAACAACTATTAAAATCCCATTTTGGAAATTATAGTCAGTTTTGACAAATATATCAATCAATTATCATTTGGTCCAAAAAATAGGAAGAATTTCGCTTTACTTGAAATATGAGAGCAAAATATGTATTAATTATTATCTAGGAATTCATGAAAAATAAATAGATATTCCGAAAAATTCTTGAGTCAATTTCGCGCTCCGTTTCCTCCCTCTCCTCTGTAAACATAATCGAGTTAAATGATTAATGTATTCGAAGTAAAATTATTAATGAATCAAATCATTAATAACTGGAAATCAGTGACAAAAACAAAGTCAAAATCAAAGTATATATCAATTAATTGTGACATTAATTATGATTTTCAGATGTGTTTGGTATAAGTGATTAATCACCCATTTCGTAGTGTTTAAGACATGATTCATATATTTCAGAATTTGATTCTTGCATTTGATTTATGATTAATGTAATTATGTGTTAGATTTGTTTGCAAGAAGTTATTTTTGTTGATATTCAGATCAAATAGAAATCAACCTTGTTAAATTTTCATAATTTACAAGTTAACATTTAGAATTGTCTAGCTACTGAATTTTTGTTATGTTGATCAATAAATTTTCCATCTTGTTTAGAATTATTCTATTTCACCTTGCTACATTTCTTTGAAATTAAATTTTTGTGTTTTATCAATTAGCTTGTTGAAAATTATGAACCTCAGATAATCATGATGAAAGAATATGTTTGAGCAAGCTAAATTTAAATTAAAACAACAAAAATTAAGACTCAGAGATGTTCATGAATTTACTTCAAACCGCTGGTCATCTCTGATAAGAAAATTCAATTGAAATTAAATTATGAGTCACTTGAAGAGTATAAATAAAGCAAGAAAATTAAATTTGATTTTTTCCAAAATGGGATTTCTTTTGCAACGAACGAGAAATTGAATTAAATGTTAACATAAAAAACAAAATTCAAAATAAAATATCGTTTTATTCTTTAGATTTTTTAGTTTTGTTTTTCAATACATCTATTGTTTTGTTCCTAAAGCCTAAGCTATAGTCCTTATCCACAGTGGAAGGAAAGGTAGTATTTTCCACTTGTGCTGAACACAGAGCAAAAGAAAGTCTATCCTCTAAAAAATTTAATAGTTTATTGAGTTTTCTTCGACAGACAGAAGAAATAACTTAAAAATTCGTTCAAATGTATCGTTAGATTAGAAGTCGAATCGAAGAGATATTTGAAACGAAGGGAAAGCCATAAATAATTCCAAAACTTTTAACCTTAGCCTTAAATTTTTAATATCTTCGTCTCATGACGTCAGGGATGGGCATCGGATGGATTATTTTTCATTCGATCGTAGGCTTCGCTAGTATTATAGAATCAATATTTGGTGAGCACAGGATAAATATAAATTTAAATGTGTTCTTGAGAAACTCAAATTCTGCTCCTCACTGGGAGCTTGGAAAGGTAGGTAAAACGGACAGACGTCATCATGATAAAACATTCTTTTTAACTTGGATTCATACGAATTGAAGAACGACCTTGGTGATTTACATGAACAGTTTAAATTGAAACTCGAGCTTAACTTAGGTTAGGCTTCGACTCTGCCCATCACTGAAAACGAATTCTTCATAACTTTTAATATTCTCCGAAACTCAAAATGAAATTTATATGAAATTCCAGTGGAATTCACAGTAAGTTACATATAATACGATTGAAGTAAAATTATATAAGAAAGATAAAATTGAAAACATGGGACAAGAATTTCAAAGACTGTATTTTTTTATTCATTGCAAAAAAATATGAAAAGAAAAATAAGTAAAGAAATTATATATAAATAGAGCAAAAAATTGTCTTTCAATATACAGTGCACTGGAAGGAGGAGATGGAGTGTATTGGCTGAGAATTTAATGAAATTTCGAGATTGACCTCTATTAGTGTGGTCTATGATGTGCTGTGCTCTGTGTTTGTGCGGCTCTGGCAGTGGATATGGAGGCAAACATTTGTCGTAGTCTTATATGAGTTCTTCATTGAATTGATTTATAAGTTTATATACAAACTGTAAAAAGTGTTCTTTAAATTGAATTTAGAGTTGATTTTTCAATATAGGAATCACCAAGCTCAAAAATAAATAGATTTATTTGTTCTTGATAACTTGCCTAGCTCATTTGAATTAAAATTTCTGTAGAATTTAAAGTGTTATTGAATTTTTTATGAACAAATCTGACCAAGAATCATATTTAGTAAAATATTCTGAGCAGATCAATTTCCAAGTATAGCAGTCTGTTAGTGCCATCTTTACTTGCTGATTTAAAACTTTTAATGATTTTTGTTCGGCATAGTTTTCAAATGATCGTGAATGGAAACTGGGCTAATATCTGACTGATTGACCACCTTGGTCATTTCAAAAGTTTTCAAAAGAGTTTCCAAACAATTCTCTAAAGTCAAGTCTGAAAATTAAAAGGATTTCAGTGTTTTTCGGCACTAAATCCACACAAAACTTATAAAAGAATAATCAGATGAAGGGAAAGGCAGTCATTTATAACAGTCCCTAAACAATGTGTGCCATATATTCTGTGTGTCCCATTCTGTGCCAAAAAACTGTCTGAAAGGAGAAAAAGCGATAAATTTTTGATCAAACAATTAATTGAAACGAAGAGAGAAAAAGCTTAGAAATAAAACGCAAACAGTTTTTCAAACTGTAATTTTTAAACCGTAAGCCATATAAATGTTGTCTCATTTCTCCACTACTTTACTGAAGAGAGACTGAAAAATAACCATCAGATTAGAGAATAGATCAGAATTAGGGAAACCGACAAAAGACAAGTAGTTTTCATCAGTTTAATGATGAGATTTGTTTGCTTTTGTTTTTTTATCGTCAGTTGAATTTGTTTTACATTTTTCGGATTGTTTTACAGTTGAAAAAGGATGAGGAAGTTTTCTATTTAGTTAATGGCTCCGGGTAAATTTTTCCATTAGAAAGTACTATTTTTTTTTATTTAAAACTGTAACCATAACACAAACTTTATTTGAAATTAATATTTCAAACAAATATATTTGACTGGATTACCGAAGGAATAGAGTTTTGTTTATTTTTTGCTAAACAATTTGAAAGGTGCTTTCAGTTTGCTTGTTGAGTTTTCTGAATAATATTTTTGAAAGAAGTTTCATTTCATTGATATTTTTCAAAGATTTAATTTACCTAGTTAAAACATTGATTTATGAAAACCGAATAGAGGGCAACCAAGAAATCTCTCTCTCTCTCTCTCTCTCTCTCTCTCTCTCTCTCTCTCTCTCTCTCTCTCTC
>JAQFXL010001841.1:0-10289 GCA_034693445.1 Edwardzetes edwardsi
TTTGATTAACAAGAATAAATACTTGACTTTTGTTTGCAAAAGACTTCATCATTGAATGAAAAATTGAAAGTTATTCGTAACTAATTATCAAAATGAATTCAAGTGTAATAAACATAATAAACCTGGAACCTTCAACACCTGTCATCATCTGATGAATTATCAATCCGTTAAAACTGAAGTTTAAAACTCGAAGAAAGCAAATCACTATTTAAAACTGAAATTTTAATTAAAAAGTTATTTCATCTTTGAATTGGTTTTCTTGAAAAATGGAAAACTGTTCGGAATTCAATTTCCCTCGAATAGAATGGAGTAAATCAATAATAATATCAATTAACTTGCTTTATATGATTACTTCTCTGTCGGCTCTCATTGGAAACTGCATTGTAATCAAAATCTATTCGAACGTAAATTATCCGAACAAATTGAAAGTGTTTTTCATAAACCTGGCCGTCGCTGACATTCTTAATGCTGTCCTTTGTATACCTTTCACATACACCGAACTTCTTTATGGCCAATGGATTTCCTCGCTATTCATGTGTCCGATCGCTCAGTTCGTTCAATACTTATGTGTTTTTGTCTCAGCTATTACTTTGACCACAATTAGTATTGAACGGTAAGATGAATGAAATAGGGCATTCCAAATGCCAAGATAATACAAGTTTACATTTTCTCCTTTCATCTATAGCTTTGTTGCAATTCTCAGCCCGCTATCAAAACTGAACTGTTTTATAAACAGCCACTCCTATCATATTCTGTTAATCATTTGGTTGTCTGGAGCCTCGTATTCTTGCATTGGGACAGAATCTACTGAAGCAATTCCAAAGCAATGGCAAAACCAGACTTATTATACCTGCGAACAACACGTCGATCAGAGACCTAGTATTTCAAAAGTGTTTTCAATCGTCAACTTCTGCCTGACTTATGCCTTACCGCTGATTATAATGTCTATTCTGTACACAATTTTAATCACAAAACTGATCAAAATTATGAATAATACCTTGGTCAGTTGTTCAGAAAACAGTTTCAATACTGAAATTGAAAAAGACTGTCAACTGAGAAGAAATTCGAGCACATTTGCAAAGACTAAGGTAAGTCTCGATTTTCTTTTCAATTGATCTCATCTCTTCATTTTTGTTCCAAAGTGTGTAAAAATGATAATAATCGTGGTGATTTCCTTCATGATTTGTTCCACTCCGACTAAAGTTCGTTCGCTTATATATTGGTTGTATCCCTCAATATATCGTCCCCTATATTGTCCTAATCCTAAGATAATAATTGGGATTAAATTGTCGTTCAACTGGTTATTTACAGTCCATTCTGCGGTCAATCCTATTATTTATTCATTTTTATGCGAAAACTTCCGGGTATTTCAAATTTGAGCTCAAAATTGCCATAATTTTAACCAAACTTTATTTTTTAGAAACATTTTTTACTCGATTATCATCGATTGAAAAATAAATTTCGGTCAATACGTTCAAAAATCTTGAAGTAAACATGGTAAATCATTTATTACAAGATAATTTCAAATACACTTAATAATAGTTTAAACAAGTCTTTACAAGATAATTAGTTTTTATCAATCACAGTACAAGAGATGTGACCTTGTCTGTAGCTCTAATCAAGTTCATAGCCACTGATAATTTTTCAGCCTCGGGATCCCTTACGTTCATTGGAGGGTCGTATGAATTACAGCCAAGAACATTCATATGAAAACAAAAGTATTGTGTCATTAAATGAAAATAACTTTCGAACATATTTTCGAAAAAATGTTTCGTCTCTTGATTTTTGATCACATCTAATGTTTGGCCTCTGAAGCGCCAAAATGAGCTAGCACAATTACACAGATAAAATTGTATCAAACTAATCAATAAGTTAAATAAATTGTTACCAGCAAAATGTTTTTGACTTGAATGCTCCGAGATTAGTGTGCTGCATATCAATTAGTCTCAATTTGAATTGTCTACGGATTTCATCAAGCTCATTTTTATACTTTTTGATCTCGTTTGCATGTCTGATGAATACCTGTCTCTCTCCGGTAGAGCCACAGTAGAAGTCATTGCGGTTTTCCACACGGGTTTCAATCATATTGAAAGCTAATCGACAGAAGAGATTTGTCGTGTATTTCCTGATTACATAGTTTCGGATCATTTTTCGCCTTTCATTCCGTGCGCTTTCACTAAATTTAATCAAGATAATTTTATATATTTCCCAAGTACTGGTAGTATTACTCGCAGAACTCATCCATTGATTCATTAGAATCAGGTAAGAAACCACTGGACAGACCGAATGCCTCATTCAGTGCTTTGTCAGCATCTGCTGTCTCTTTAAGAGTGGGCTCCACAACAGTGTAAGCCTTCACAGTATGAATGGCTTTATTCTTGAGTTGTGCCGGAATTTCCAGGTTAACATCTAACAACTTTATAATAAGTCTTTGGAATTCCTCTGAATTATTGTAAATCACTTTTATAATCGACGAATTCTGTGCCACCACTTGACAGTTGAACTTTAAATGGAAACTCAGAATTAATAAAAGGCTGACCACAACATTCATTTTGATGGATTAGGCAAATAATTTGTCGCTCTTTCACTCATTGTTTCTGAAATTTAATTTCTAAATCAACAGATGGTTTAACTATTAATACAGAAATAGAGGATTAAATTACCATGCTTAATCATAAATAGAAAATGTTTTTAATGTTGTCTAAATCATGTGATCAAATATTAAGGTAATTGTAAGTTAATGACAAAATTACAGGTCATAAGAAAATGGATGTAAACGTTTTTGAACCATCATGGTCAAGTTATTTACCTACAAGAATGAAATATTTTCAAACTAATTTAATCTTTGTTCATCAACTTAGAAATTTCTTGTACAAGAGCTTAAATTTTTTGGAATTTTGAAAATTTTATTGATGAATAGCTTGATTCTTAAAAAAATGACCTCAAATTCTTCATTGGAGTAATCGAGAGAAAAAGTTAAATGAGCAATCATATACTTTTTCAATGGAAAAAACTATTATGATTTTTAAATTTTTCAATATTTGAAGAATAAAATCCATTGTTTATATAAATTGAAACCTAAAACATAACTCTACCAGCTAATTTCAAAAAAGTTTACATCCATTTTCTTATGACATGTAATTAATATCTTATTGTATGAATGATCCGAACAAATGCGACGAAAATGTTTCAAAACAGACATAACTGTCAGTCTTTATTGAGTTGTCTTCCCTTTAATTTATAAAAAGACTATAATTTAATTAATGCCAAGTCATGTAAGTATCTTAGCTGTCTCTTGGAGGATGGGCCTCAAGAGTCTCAATATTATGATAATTCATGATAATGGACAATTTTAAAATGAATAGTTTCCTTGAATTAATCCTGGCAAAATTTGGCAATCAAATAAAAATGATATCTGCTTTTCCTCATTCAAATTGATTGCTTCAAACACTCAAAACGAGTGATTCGTTTTTGAGTGTCGGATAAAATATTATTTGATATTTCAGTGAATTGCAGACAAAAGTCATTATATAATACTTATCACATATTTGAGTACAAATTTGAAGGACTTTCAGTGCATAAAATCAAACAGTTTTTGATTGGATTTTGCATTTTATTGCTATAAATAAATTGGATTTTTATTATCTCACATTTTTAGTGCATTTTTCTCCTTCTTAACTGTCTGTTCATCTAATCAATGGATTTTGTGGTCAGGCTCTTGGTATTTGGACTCCTCGCCGGCATTGGAGTCGCGTATATTCCTAATATTTTTATGTAAGGGCAAAAATTAATTATTGACTTATTTGACCATTGAAAAATGCCAATTTCTCTTTATTGTTAGATTCCAATGGGGTTTCATTCAATGGATTATTAGTTTCGTCCAAAAAATACTTTTTATCATAGTTTTTGCTTTCGTCGGATCACTTGTTTATCCCTTTCTGAGGGAATCCAAATCGAAAAAACCTCAACCTAAAGACAAATGGTTTGGAAAAATTGAACAAGGTCAGCTAATAAGAAAATTGTCAGAATGATTCATTTAAAAATTTTGTGAAATAGGTGGACAGACCTCACAGGAAGATCCCACAGATATAGTAGAATTCAAAGTCAATGTTTCAGATGAAGTTTTAGAGGATTTGCGCCGACGTTTGGAATCTGTCCGTTATGTTGAGCCGATCGCTGAAACAAAATTCAATTATGGCTTTCAAATCGATTATCTCAAACAAGTGGTTCAATACTGGAAAACCCAATTCGATTGGCGCCGACAGGAGTCTGAACTGAATAAATACGATCAGTTCACGACTCAAATAAATGGACTGAAAATACACTTTATTCACATAAAGCCATCAAAAGCGGCCAAAACTGTTGTCCCAATTCTGGTTAGACTTGAAAAATAATAAACTAGTTCTCAATAAGACTGTATTCTAGATCGTTCATGGTTGGCCAGGATCTGTTTGGGAATACTACAAATCATTCCCATTGTTGACCGAACCCACAGATGATATCGCATTTGAAGTGATTTGTCCCTCAATTCCTGGTTATGGCTTCTCAGAGGCTCCACACCAGACAGGTCTGAATGAAAACTCTTTTTCTTAGTTTACGGCAGAATGTGTTTTAAGGAAATTTTCCACAAAGGGTTTGATTTGAGGGCTACCGCTTGCATTTTTGTCAAGCTTATGAAGAGATTGAACCATGACAAGTTTTTTGTACACGGAGGTGACTGGGGTTCTGCCGTTTCTAAAACAATAGCCAAAATCTATCCCCAAAAGTAAGTGAGTTTGTCATCTTGAACATTTAGTGATATTGGTTTTAATAGTGTCAGAGGAATGCACGTCACTTTAGGCTCAACTATTATGTCATTGAGAGGTAAACCACTCTTGAAATACATAATCGGAGCCTACTTTCCATCACTGGTTTTGGAAGACCCCGAAAATGATTACAAAAAGATTTACCCGTTTTGGCAAAAATTTTCATTTTTAATGCGAGAGAGTGGGTATATGCATATTCAGGCCACTAAACCTGATACAGTTGGGACTGCCCTCAACGATAGCCCGGTTGGATTAGCGGCTTATATCTTGGAAAAGTTTTCAACCTGGACCAATCCGGATAATGTGAATAAAGCTGACGGAGGGCTGACTGAAAAGTTCACTTTAGATGAATTGCTTACAAATGTAATGATTTATTGGATTTCAAATAACGTCGCCTCAAGTTTGAGATATTACAAGGAAAGCATGTTGACCAGCGATACTAAGTATGTTTTTAATACGACAGCAGCAGTTTTGAGCCATTCATTCATTTATAATTGAAATCAATTTATTAGATCTCCCATTACTGTGCCCTCAGCGATGGCTGACTTCCCGTGCGAATTAGCTCGTACCCCCAGATCAATGATAGAGTTGGAGTGCCATAATTTGGTTCAGTACACAGAGATGCCGAGGGGCGGACACTTCGGTGCCTTTGAAGAGCCCAAACTTTTAACCGATGACATCAAGAAATTCGTCAAAACTGTTCTCAGAAACCGATAATTCGATTGTTTTAAAATAAACCAGGGCAAAATCGAAGCCTATGTAAGCGCGAGACAATTGACTTGATCTTAATTTTCAACGTTTTTTAAAGTCGATTGTCTCGCGCTAACTATAACCCAATCGTTTTTTCAAGATTCTCAACAATGGTTTTCAATTTAAGTCTATTTTCTTGAAAATTTCATAAATTTTCCAATTTTGATCAAGCTAACAATGAAATTTCATGCAACAATGGCGAACACACAAACACACACACACACAAACAGAATCCTTCAAATATATTATAGATCTGATTTTATATCCAGTGTTACAAAATGTTAAATGATCTAGATAAGTCAAATATATCATTAGTATATGTTAAAACTGTTTTTATTCAAACAAACTTGAATTAATTGAACTAGATTGAACTAAAAAATTTGATCTTAGTTTTAAATAATTACAGCACAATGTAAGTAATTTTTGAAATTGCATCGACCATGTTCATCAATATTGACTGCCGTATTTGGCCCTCTGCGTGATCTCCTGGATAATAGTGACAAAAGGATTCGATGTTGATTTGAAAGGGAAGACACACCATATTCATACTGTCCCCAAAGAATGAGTCCATCATATCAGCGATAAAAGGCCTCAGTTCGGGAATCTTTGGGTCAATTGCTTCAAGTGTTTCGTTTCTGTAACGCCAATAACCACTATGGAAATTAAGAATTCAACATTATCTTGACATTTTATGACTCTGCATGAAACGATTGAGCAAGCATCTTTACATATATGACTAACCAGCAAAAATTTGGGATTTTTATTATTCCAATATTTGATCTTTGAATTGATACTAAAGTGTCGACAAATTTAAAGCGAATTGAATTCAATTTCATATTAATTCCCGTCAATTGTTTCGTGAAATTAATGTAATTTTGTTTGTAGTTGTTGTCAGCGCAGTACAAGTCGTTCTTCTTTCGCATATTATTCAATGCAATGTTCATAAACACTCTGATATTGAGATGAAAAGTGTATTTTCTGATCACCCAGGCTGTTGTCTCAACCAAATAGGTGTTACTTTCACTAAATGTAACCATCATTTAATTTATTGGTAAATAATTAATCAATTGAATGAAATACCGGCAGAAGTCTTCGAGTTTTTCAATTGTGTCAAGCAGGTTATCTGTGCCGAGGCTGAACATTGAGCACATGGCTTCGTCTACATAATTGCTCTCTCTTTCCGTCGGTTCGACTATAACCCACGACTTGATGCCACTCATAATGTTTCGTTTGGCCTTGGCAATGGCATCTGCCTGGTCATCAAACACATTCTTGACCCAATCTTTCATATCATTTGTTTTCGTTTCAATTTTGCGATTTTTTTCGCAATCCGTCAAAACTAATGATAAAAATATTAATTAAATTTCAAAATTTACTAAATTTTTTCTCTGACCCAAAATTGTGAGCAAAGTTAAAATTTTCCGAATAACCATCATTTCAATAATGATTAATAACTGCAAAACTTGACTATTGATCAAGATTAAATTACCTATCTTTGTTCTAAGAAAGACAAGTTTTCCTTCAAAACGATTTATACGAAAGAATCTGTTTTTCATTAATTCAATTATCAATTGAATATTGATTTCAACAAAAAATTAATTTTATTGATATGAATATGAAATTGAAAGTAATTCGATATCAAACCATTTCACTCCGAATAAACTAATAGTACAAGAGTATTTTCAAAAATATTTTATTCAAAATTCAAGGTAAATATGTAAAACTTGGCTAAAGTTTTTTCCCTTTCCTACTTCGACGATACGATATCACTCAATGTCAGCACCAGTTCCATGATTAGGGACTTGTATTTGTGGGATGACTTCGGTGACTTCTCTTCGTCTTTGCAAATGTTTGCCCCGTATGGAAATAAAACGCATAAATAGTTTGTAGCCGGGGAAAAGTATGACATGGTCATATTCACGGCGAATCCTGTAGCCTTAGTATCAGGAACACTTTCATTCAGTTGTTTAACGAAATCCCAAAATGTACTTGAAATTAAAATTTCATTAACTCAAAGGTACTTTCAGAACAGACAGAAGTCAACATTATCTGAAAATTGCAGGTAAACTCACCAGCACACACTTCCTAATTTAGTTAATTTATATGTTGAGTTCTTTAGGAAATTGACTGCGTCTAGCAAAGCATCTCTAGCCGGGATCAATTTTTTGTTGGCTTCTTTGATTTTTTGGACATTCCTCGCGAACTCATTCTTGTTTTCAGCCGATTGGCAATAATTAGCCATTTGTTTATCAATTTTGGTTATGAGAGAATTGAATGACAGTTGAACGACCAAGGACTTAAACTTACGTCGAAGCCAACTTCTCAGAGCATCCAAATGTTTTTCATAGGTTCTAGCAATTGTATAATTGAAGGGTACGTCATGTTAACTTGATAATTATCAGAAGATATTTTTAAATGCTTACCGACAGAACACATCCATCTTCTCATAAGTATCCAAATAATCGTTTGTGTCCTCAGCACCGAAGGGGTAAAACTTAGTCAGACTTTTATCAAGAGCAGCTGTCTCATTTTCCGTTGGCTCTCTGAAGTACCAAGCTACTTTTTCGGCCAATTCACCATAAATCATTCTTGCATTTTGGGTTCCATTAGAGAAAGACTTTTGGAAGTTAAGGGTCAGATTCTTGAGGATATTGTACTGTCGTTTTATGTTCTCCAGTATATCCACTTTAGCCTCGGTGAAGTTTATTGGCTTGAAAGTTGTCAAGGGAGTCAAGCGAGTCGTGCCCTGAGCGCTGGAAGTGCTCGAAATAGAGGAAACTGTGGTCATATCTCCTTCGACGCCTCCACTCCTCCCAGTGCTTAACAGACCGAGAGCTGAAAAAATCAATTTAGATACTATTTTTGCCGAACACCTTGCTCAATATTACCGATGACCACAAAAATAGTCACAAATTTCATTGTTTCAGACATTATTTTAATGCAAATATTGTGTTCGCATTACTTTTAATTAAATTTTCATATCTCCAGATGTTTTCAAACAAACTTAAAATTCTAATCAAATAACTTAATATTAATTGAATTTTGCAACCAATCATTCGAACAGAAAAGTCAAAACATTTCCTAGATTTTCCAAGATGATTTTTGGAGGAATTCTGCTTGTTACTTTTAGTGTTTTAAATAGCTGTTAATTAACATGCATGGCACTAATTCCAATTTCATAAAAATTCTTTCTTCTTACTATTAAAAACTATTTATGTTCTAAAACCAAATTATTTGTTTGTGGTCTTCAATGCTATAAAGATGTGAATAAAATTACTTAAAAACTCATTCTTCACCTTTAATTATAGTACTGTGTTTTGTGTCTATTAATTGTGTCACAAATATTCAGTAACGTCTGTTATCGCCCGACCCGTCCTTTCAAATCTCATCTTTTAAAACTTTTTAGACTTTTTATTACTCTTTTATTATTTAATATTCATTTGAAACGTTTAAACTTAACTATATTTCAAAACACATTTGTGAATAACAACATCAAGATTTGATCACTACTTATGTGGATAAGCAATAAATTGACAAAAGTAATGATGATTTGGGGTTACATAAGACAAGTTTCAAAAAGACTACATTTCTAATGACTTCCCAGTAGTTGAGGCGAAGACAGGAGTGAAGTAAATCCCGTGATTGAAAGCTAAAGTATATTCATAAATAGGTTTGACATCAAATATATGAATGTTTTACAGCTATTTACAGACATTAAACAAACAAAAGTATAAAATTAGAATCAATTCTAAAATTATTAAAAATCATATCAGTTATCAGTTTCTAAAAAAGACTAGAAGACGGGTAAAATTACAGACAGAATGCCAGTTATAACAGTCCTACCACTCAATCAAAAGAAGTTCAGCTCATTTTTCCTTAAGCTTATGGAAAAATTTTATATTTTCTTGTGATTCGAGTCTTTTTTGGGTTTTAATCTACAAATTCCATAAGAAATCAAAGATTTTTGTCTATTATCGACGACATTGACATCTAATCCGTTCTTATTTTATAATCAATGAGTTTTCAAGAAATTTATTTCAATAATTGATAACATTATTTGAGTTTCATTTGACGAAAGACTTTAACCTTTGGTTTCGCTATTTTTATCATCACTTTTGTCGCTCTCATTGACTATGGATTCCATCTGTTGTCTGTCGAGTTTGAATGAAACCCATTCCTTACTCTCCGGCTGTTCCTTAGCTCCAAACTTGAGGTAGAATTTAATGGATTGGTGATTCCAATGGAGGCAACTCCATTCCACATGATCACAATTATTGTGTACTCCTTGTTCAGTCACTGCTGTGAGAAGCGCCCGACCCGCTCCTGAATGACGATGGTCAGGCTTTACGTACAGATCTTCCAAATAAAGGCTTTTCCCGTTTGAAGTCGAAAATTTGAAGTAATAGAGAGCATATCCTATCAATAAATTGTTGTCCATTTCGGCAACAATTGTTCGTACTAGTTTATGTTCACCAAATCCGTCCCTTTCTAGTACTTTTCGGTCGATTATGAGTCCCTCCGGTCGTTCCTTTATATTTTCATAGGCTAACAATTCTTTGATCAAACCCTCGATTGCAATGCAGTCCTCTTTGATTCCGTCTCTTATTTTCAACATTTTTGCTGCAATTCTGAAATATAATTAAAATTTTGTTACAACTGATACAGGCGCAGGCCGTCGCTACCTGTCCCGTGGGTATCGATGGTCCGCAACTGTATTTAGGGACGAACTCGGAT
>JAQFXL010001842.1:0-10279 GCA_034693445.1 Edwardzetes edwardsi
TAAGCACTATTTTCCATTGAATAACATGGGCCTTTCATTGCATTCAATGATGAGCACTTTTTTCTATTGAATAACATAGGCCTCTTATTGCATTCAATGATGAGCACAATTTCTTATTAAATATCATTGAATCTAATGGGATATCCATCTTAAGCATTATTTTCCATTGAATAACATAGGCATCCCATTAGATTCAATGTTTAGTACTATTTCTTATTAAATATCATGGATATCTCATTAGATCAATGATTAGCACTATTTTCCATTGAATAACATGAACCATGCATTGGATTCAATATTTAGTACTATTTCTAATTAAATAACATGGATATCTCATTAGATTCGATGATAAGCACTATAATCCATTGAATAACATGGGCCTCTCATTGCATTCAATGATGAGCACTATTTTCTATTGAATAACATTGGCCTCCCATTAGATTCAATGATAAGCACTATTTTCCATTGAATAACATGGATTTCCTATTGGATTAAATAATAAGCCCTATTTTCCATTGAATAATATGGATTTCCCATTGGATTAAATAATAAGCTCGATTTTCTATTGAATAATATGGATTTACCATTGGATTAAATAATAAGCCCTATTTTCCATTGAATAATATGGATTTCCCATTGGATTAAATAATAAGCTCTATTTTCTATTGAATAATATGGATTTACCATTGGATTCAATAATTAGCTCTATTTTCCATTGAATAACATGGATTTCCCATTAGATTCAATGATAAGCACTAATTTTCCAAATTTTCTTGAAAGTCTGCTTGTTCATTGTTGAAATTTTCAAATTTTCTTGAAAATCTTCTTTTCATTGTTGAAATT
This sequence comes from Edwardzetes edwardsi, assembly GCA_034693445.1. NCBI lineage: Eukaryota > Metazoa > Arthropoda > Arachnida > Sarcoptiformes > Ceratozetidae > Edwardzetes > Edwardzetes edwardsi. The sequence goes on from JAQFXL010001842.1 coordinate 844, forward strand.
TTCAAATTTTCTTGAAAATCTGCTTTTTCATTGTTGAAATTTTCAAATTTTCTTGAAAATTTCTTTTTCATTGTTGAAATTTTCAAATTTTCTTGAAAATCTTCTTTTCATTGTTGAAATTTTGAAATTTTCTTCTTCTTCAAATTTGGGGGGGTGGGTGGGCGGGCGGGTGGGGTTTAGTCGACGAATCCATATACTCCAAACCTTCGGTTAATGGAGTTAAAAATTCTCTTCAAATAAACAGATAATAGCGGAGAAAATGGTCGCAGAATATAAAGAATGTGTTTGAATATCAAAATAAAGTATTTCAAAGAAAATAGTTTTTTTTTGCGGCGAAAACTAATTTCTGCCAAAAAAATCAAATTTAAGCGAAATTCAAAGCTTTGAAAATCTTTGTGAAAAGAATTCTGAAATTTGTGTTTTTTTTCGGAACAATCTTTTTTAGAAATTCTTGGATTTTGGCCACAAAATACTCGAATTGCTTTAATTGATTGATTATTTAACAGCACTGCTATCTTAGGTTCAAGACATGAAAAGGATCATTCACTTTATGCTTGTCATCCATTAGACAACTGATGGCATACCTTCTTTCACAGTACATAAACCTCTTGAGTGTCAGTTCTGTGACACGAATACAGACTTAAATTAATTACAACTCATTTTTTGCGCAAACATTGCATAAAATTATTGTATAATTGCATTGAATTTAAAAACTTTTGTTTTTGATATTTTACAGTATTGCGCGATGAGTTCAAGATTATGCCCAAGAACGTGAGAGTAGCCGCAGGGGAGACCGCTGTTATGGAGTGCGCGCCTCCTCGAGGCTTTCCCGAACCTGTCATCTCATGGAAAAGAAACGGAGAAAAAATAAACACAGGTTTTGGACGCATAAGACTTTCGGGAAATAATCTAATGATAACTGAAGTCAGACCCGGAGATGAGGGACGTTATCAATGTATCGCCGAAAATGTGGTCGGCGTTAGAGAATCGCCACCCGCTTTACTCAATGTTCAGGGTAAGTTTCAAATTTGAATTTGAATTTCCTTTGAGTTTTATTTGATTTATTCTTCTAAACAGTCAAACCATTCTTCATAAGAGGTCCTGAAGATGTGACAGCTCTGTCCAGTGAACATGTAGAGTTCCATTGCAAAGTGGGTGGTGACCCGACACCTACGATTACGTGGCGCCGACAGGACGGCAAAATGCCTATTGGAAGGTATGACTCACAACCCTTTTTTTTATTCAAAACTCGAGACATTTGTCTTAATTATGTCCAAAATTATTGATTTAGAGCTCAAATAGTTGAAGACAAAGCACTGAAGATAATTCATGTGACGCCTGCAGATGAAGGGGTGAGTCATTCATTTCTCGTTAACTTTCAAAGAATCTTTGACTCATTGTTTTCCTGCAATATATTTTTAGGTTTACATTTGCGAAGTTGAGAACCCGGTCGGAACCATCTCTTCGTCGGCAACACTTATCGTTCACTGTATGCATATATGACTCAATCAAAACCAATCAAAACTAATTCATCTCTAATTTGTTTTCACCGACAGCTCGGCCGACATTTTTGGTTCAGCCAAAAGACATTCGAGTGCCTGTCAATAGTGTTGCGAAGTTAGACTGTGTGGCGACCGGCAATCCTCCACCTTCTGTCTTCTGGACTCGTGAAGGCAATCAGGTGTTGATGTTCCCTGGTAAATCTCACGGCAGATTCTCTGTCTCATCAGAAGGCACTCTCACCATATCGGGAGTGCGTAAAGAAGATAAAGGATATTATGTCTGTTCAGCTCTGTCTGTAGTCGGCTCTTCTATGGCCAAAGCCTACCTTACAGTTAGTGCTGTGGCAGACGTTCCGCCGCCCATAATAAAGTTAGGTCCGGCCAATCAGACACTGCCTCTCGACACGATGGCAATGCTTCCTTGCGAAACAGTAGGCTCACCAACACCCGTGGTCAAATGGCTGATCAACGGAAAGCCGGTCCCTCTATACGACCCTCGATTTGTTGTACTCGATTCCGGAACTCTTCAAATCAATGGTAAGATTAAGAGACAACCCGTTTGGTCACAAAATGTCAGACAAATGATAAATTGGACACAGAATAAGAGCTTTACTTTTAAAAGTAAAGCTCTTATTCTAATTAATTATTTGAATCATAAAATACTTTTTACCCAAAATTCAATTTTCAAATGTTTTTGAAGAAAATTCAATTTGTTTTATAGTCAGAACTTTTTGTGGGAATACTGATTCAGATCATCTGAATTAAGGTTTATAAGTATTGAGTCATTTATAATGATTTAATCAAAAATTGATTACTAATGAGTATAAATGGGTTATTAGATATGAATTAAATCAAACACTGAATCCTTTTTTATCATTTGATCGCAAATTAAAAGCTTGTTATTTGAAATGCAAATAATTAGTAGAGTATAGGAAATGTCATCAAACATGTGATCCAATTAAATAAGACTTACACTGAAAGCCAATTATTCGCTAATTCCTCTGTCATTCCAGACCTGCAGAAGTCGGACTCCGGTATCTTTACGTGTATAGCTTCGAGCGAAAGCGGAGAGACCTCATGGAGTGCTTCGCTGTCAATCGAGTCTCCAAGAAATCCCAATATAATGTTTCATAGAATGCCAGACCCGTCCACTTTTCCGGGTCCACCACAGAAGCCGTCGATTGTCAATATGACCGAAACATCCGTCACTATCACTTGGAGACGACTGGGAAGAGTCGGATCCTCGCCATTCATCGGCTCAACCGTCGAGTATTACAGTCCTGAGCTTCAGACTGGATGGAAAGTGGCGGCGACCAGAGTTATGAGTGATGTCTACACAATACAAGACTTACAGCCAGACTCTCGTTATGTGTTTTTCGTCAGATCTGAGAACAATCATGGATTGGGTCCTCCCAGTCCACAATCAGACGAAATTCGAACCTTAGGTTCGACTTCATCACAACACGTACCCGAATATGATCTGGATGAAGCCAGGATCAGACTGAGCAGTGTTTCCATTGAGCTGAAGGACGTGCGGGCCATCAGTTCAACGGCTGTTAAACTGTTTTGGGACATAAATGGCAGTCAAGAGTTTGTCGAAGGCTTTTATGTCAGATATCGAGATATGAGTTCCGGTCCAACCGCTCAAAAATATAATATGATGACTGTCCTCAACGGCGGCTCTTCTACTCATGTGGTGTCTGACCTCAAAAAGTACACCCGTTTTGAATTCTTTTTGGTTCCCTATTATAAGAATGTTGAGGGAAAGCCAAGTAATACCCGAACTGTGATTACCTTCGAAGACGTGCCATCGGCAGCGCCCGAAAAGCTGACCGTTAAAGTAATAAACCTGACGACTGCCACAATTGAATGGCAGCCGCCGGCACCCGAACATAGAAATGGCAATCTATTGGGTTATAACATACATATTATGGGAAACATATCATCACTTCATTCAAACATTACCGTCAACTCAACCGTCAATTCAATCTCTTTGTATAACCTGACCACTGGTGCAGTCTATTCAGTGCGTGTCCTAACTTTTACAACTGTGGGCGCCGGACCTTTTAGTGCTCCGGTAGCGATACGAATGGACCCAGATGCTTTAGTCTCCAAGATAATTGACGACCCGACCACCAATACATTGGACACGTCATACCTGAACCAAACCTGGTTTTATGCAGTTCTCGCCTTCATTTTGATAGTGATTGGTATTGTCGTTGGGTTTGTCATTATTATGAGGAGACGTATTGCGTGGAAGAAAACCATTAGCGCTCACCTGACTGTCCCCTTACATAAGGCTGAGGAAGTGGGCAGAGGGGGCTTCAATGGCAACGCTAGGGAAGCCCTTTGGATCAATCAGGGATGGAGACCGTCCGACAAAGACAATAATCAGACAAAACTATTAAACAGTTGTCCACCAAATGATGGGAGTAATGGCTATTCGAGTGCTTTTGTGGCCGACTATTGCAGTGTCAACGCTCCTGACTATGCAGAGGTCGATACACATAATTTGTCCACTTTTTACAAAAAGGAGGGCCAATATCCTCCATCAGTGCCGGCGCCGTACGCGACGACTACACTAATTAATGCCGTCTCCCAATCAAAACACGGGTCGGTCAGAGACCATAAGAGTAGTGGATCTGAAGAGATGGGAAGCAGAAAGTCTGACAAACCGACGCCTTTCGACTTCAATGATGACGGAGTGATGGAACACCATATGTCTGAACAGGCAAAGAGTCCGAGTGATTCCGGCAGTTATACTACAGATGAGTACGGAATGCCGGTCCGCAAAATTAAAACTCATAAACACAGACAACAGCCCTTTCGACCCAACCCTATGTTAATAAATGACAGAAACTCATCCCAGGGATCGAAAGCACCGGTTGTTAATTGGAATGATCTGATACCTCCGCCACCGGAGAACCCTCCCAGTGAATGCGGTACTCCTCCCGACACTCCTCTATTGAATTGCAGTGTCAGAGGACAGCATCCGAACCGATTGATTAGAGTTCAGGTAATTATAAAACAGAGAAAATTAATATAATTCGAAATTAATGGCTAATTATCTTCTCTTTACTATCAGTTGCCTCCGATGTCATACATCCATTCGGGTGGTTCCAACTCAGGTCGTTCGCCTCTAATGAGCCGCAGTTATCAGCCCTCTCCGGCCAACAGTCGTCACAGTCTTTCATCGCCGAAAAGCACTCTAACGCGTAATAAGAAGGTATCGGACATAATGTCCTCCAATTCGATGGACGCGTCTTCGGTTTCTCAACAAATTAGAACACAATTACCGCAATTCCTTCAGAAACTCAGATCTAATCCGACGCAACCGAATGGCAGACATTACGCGCCATCCAATGTCACAAATATTACAATCAATCCATTGCTGGACAGACAGAGACAGTCATCTCTTCAGTCGCTGAACGATGAGAGTCAGCAGCAAATGGTGAATAAGAATCAGGTAATCGTTGGCTCTTATCAGAGACTGGACTCCGATGCAGATTGTGGTCAAAGACGTGATATGAATGGCCGCCATTCGCCGCAGTCTAGTATTGGTGGTGACACAGACTATGGCCAATGTGATCGCGACCAAAGTGATGGACAGACAAGTCATCCATCGAGTGATGGTGAAGAGGTGGACGGTTCGTTCTATGCGCAGACAGATTTGGCCGAATGTATGGCCAGAGCGGCACAAAACGCCGGATTCACTTTCAATGAGCAATCATTTGTTATCGAACCACAAACACAACTCATCGCTAATAACATCAATAATATGAACAAAAAGTTTAGACACCATCAGAGGCCTCAAATGCCAAACTTCAGGCCTACCAGTCCTTACAGCACAGACAGCAATATGAGTACCGCTGCTCCCATGCAGTCCAGACACCCGCCAAAGTTCAGGCGAAGACATGGCAGCGATCGGATGCCTAACAATCAAATTCAGTCGCCGTCTTCGTGTTCAGAGCACTCGCCCTCCTATGAGATGATCGACAAAGACTTTAACAATCATTTGCAGCAGAAATCAATCAAAGTTCCTAATGCTATGCACACATCCAACCCATGTATGACCAAAATGTCTTCATTTCATTAACCAATGTATTAATTGTTTAATTATTCTGATTGACAGCACACGACATGACATCAAACTTTGTCTCTTATAATAAGCCTTTATTTCAAGACTCAAACAAAACAATTGTGAACAACGACAACACCAGTCAGTTGTCGTCTCCCACTTCCAGTAAAGACTCATTCAATTTGAGATCATTTGCTCTTCGATTGGATGCCAGAGACGTAAGAATTCCTATAATTTATTCATAATCTGAATATTAATTGAATTTTCTTTTCATTTCTCAAAACAGACGCCAATTGTGTAGAAAAAGAAAAGGAATTGTTTTTAATGAATATTATTGTCGACTAATTATCGGCTAATTTACTGATAGAAATGAATGGAAATCATATCACAAATGGATTTACGAAATGCAAACATTTCTGCCTTTTTTCTAAACTATTTAATAGAAGAATAATTTGAATCTAAAGATAAGCCAATCGTTTATATAATGAAAATATGTTTTTTGGATATAATTTATTTATTAGACAAATATTGTATTGAAATTACGATAACTTTTTGTATAATTCACTCAATTATTGCTTATTTGTATCGATATTTCACGAAATGCGAGAAAAAATTACTAAAAAACTAAACAATTTTTGCTTCGATTGAATGTACAGAATATGTAAATTAAATAATAATAATAATAATTAATTAATAATAATTGTAATAATATTTGAGAATTAATGTAAATATAATGAAAATACTAATAATTGATGTGATGTTGAAAATTGAGTAAAAGATTACATAAAATAATTGTTGATTTGATTTTCAAATCTAATGAATTGAATGTAAAAATTAATTGAATTAAAATTCAAATTATATGAAAAATTGTTTTAATTCTTAACTAATGAATGAGAAATGCATTTAAAAGATAAGTTGAGCCAAACTATTGTCAAACTTATCGGAAGAGTCCAATTGTTTTGCTCGTCATAGAACCTGAAAAGATCCTTACTGTATATCATCTTGGCGATTTTGCAAACGATTTTGCCAAACTGCCTGCAAATGGGCTTTCCCAACAACTTGCTGATACTGGTTAGGTTCGGGCGCCGCGTTTTGGTCCACTCTTTCGATGAAAAGTCAATTATCAAATGCAAATGCATTTCAATGATTGAGTCAATTATTACCGCTTTGTTCATACATTTCCATTACGTGACGGCTATTAAACACAAAACATATCATTAATTGATTGCATTTGAATTGAAATCAAAGACAAACCCAATTGGTTTCGGTGTCGGATCCGCCGCTGTTTGAGAAAGAATTTAATCGAAAGTCAATTATTGTATAAAATGTTTGAATCAATCAAATGGTATACCAGAAATCAGGTCTGATTTCCTCATCTTTTTGGGCATAAAACAGCGAATGAGTGCAACGATAAAAATGGTGGGAAAGATGGCCACAACCAGAGTTCGAAGCACATAGTTTTTTACGGTAGGAGGAGAGTTAGATATTCAAGGAGGTATATAGTGCAATATTGTTCATACGTTGAGGTGTACCCTTTAACGAGAGTTTTTTTTGAAACATTGAATTTTTTTATTTTAAAACAAAAAATTTAAAAAACATTTCCAGAAAATATTAATATTGAAGTATTGACACAACATTTTCTACAATAAAAAATTGGAAAAATCTATTGAGTGCTTTTAACCATTTTTTATCATTTTTAATAAGTTTGCGATTGAGATATTTTGCAAATTGAACTCTAAAGCCATTTAAATCGACACCCTGAATGAACATTTTTTCTTTATAATCAGAAACTTGTAAATTCTAATTCCACTTCAATGGACATAAATGTTGAAAAACGTCACTTACAAACAACATTCCTCTATGATGAAAAGATTGTTTACCAATCGTGTTGATTATAATAGCAATCAATTGTAAGATTCTTAATTACATGATCAGTAGACATCGGAAAAAAGTTCTAATTAGAACTTGGAAACTGTAAGACAATTAGATTGTGAGCAAGAAATCAAATTAAGATAAGATGAGAGTTCGATGGGTTTGAAATCGCATAACATCCCGAACCCGAAAACAATAATTGAAAGCATTAAATGAATTTAATGAATGAATTGTAAAATTTTACGAATCGTTTGTCACAAATCTATTAAAATTAACTAAAAGATATTTAATCGTAAGATCGAAAAGTTTATGACGTCTTTCAGTGAGAATGAGAAAGCATTCATGCTTTATTATGAGCATACATTGCATTTAAATAAGAAGTTCGGCTTCAATCCCATAAGACTCTGGTTCGGTGTCGGAACGTTTTTTGCATAGAGAGTCGATCTCATCGAGAAATATTATGCTTGGTCTCAGATTTTGGGCCAATTTGAAAAGGGCTTTCACCTTTTTCTCACTTTCTCCTATCCATTTGGAAAGCAGATTAGATGAGGAAACTGAGAAAAATGTATAGTTTTTCACTTCAGTAGCCACTGCTTTGGTTTAGTTTGTCTTCTCAGAGCCAGGCGGACCAAATAGAAGGATTCCACTTGATGGTTTTCGTTTACCAGTGAATAAGCAGTGCAACAGACCTGGCAAAATAACAGCCTGTTTGAGCGTTTGTTTTGCGCCCTCTAAACCGGCAACATCTGACCAATGAATATTTGGCTTTTCGATGACAGCTGAGTCTTTCAATTTGCTTATAAGCTTTTCGTCATCTTCATCGCTGTCACTGTCATCGGAGTCTTCTTCATTGACAAAATTGTTGGCCGAACCCGTATTTTTGTTTTCGTTCGTCAACTTATTTTTCCTGACTAAACATTGTCTCCACACTGACATTGTTTTCAGGTTTTCGCCACTCAATCAATGAATTACAAGTCTTATTAACCGATTATAGTACGCCCAAGCACATGTAAATTGCATTGCATATACCATAAGTGTGTATTTGAAACCTTTTGTGCAGTGCTGGCCTATTAATAGTTGATAATAAACAAAATGTGAGGAACCACTGTACACGAGCAAGGTTTAAGACATTTATAGCTGAAAGTTGGTCAACAAAAATATCCAGAACCTATTAATTCCACTCTTATTTTTCTAACAAACATTTTGAAAACTTTCTTCGATTACGTTATTATTGTATTACTGTTGACAGCAATCAGTTGTTTTTGTTTACACTTTTGATTGCATTTAAAAAACAGTCATTTGTTTGGGATTTTTGTAATCATTTTCTGATTGAAATCAATATAAAGATGTCTTCAAATGAAAACAATTACATCAAAAGTTCATTCAGTGATCGTATTTTTGATGACTTGTGTGAAGACATTCTCCAGTATTTGTCACCAAAAGACAAATTGAGGTTTGAATGTGTGTCCAAACAGTTCCAGAGGACTATATTCAACAAATACTATGAACTGGATGTCGAAGAACTGCTTAATTTAAAAGCATTGGATTCAGTGGTGAAGAAGTCTCCAAATATAAGATCAGTTAATATTTCAAATAAAATTCATTACCGAAACATCGGTTACAACAAAATCATTGAATTTATTGAATATTATCTGAACTCAACTCAAATCCATTGCTCTTTATATGACATAATCGATGAATTGCTTCAGAAATTGCCCGAAGAGTTGAGTTATCTTCGATTGTCATTCAATTTTACTTTTGATAAAATACTTCTGAAGTCATACTATAATATCCAAGAATTAGATCTCTATTATCACGAACTGAGTCCTCAAGAAATCAGTTCTTTGAAGTTTAAAAGTCTACGAAAACTCTGGATTTATTTTTACGGCAAAGAAGTCAACGCTTTTCCGACTTTTGTCGAAAACAACAAAACTATTCGATATTTAAGTGTTTTTGTCTTTATTACAGATAAGAGTGCAGTGAA